>JAVTVY010046759.1:0-22973 GCA_036873755.1 Hanleya hanleyi
TTACCATAGCGTGTGTGACCAACACCGCTTTCAATGGCGCATGGGATGAGAATCCGTTCGCCTTTCAACATTTCAACGTGAACTTTTTGGCACTGCACGTGGCTGGCCATCAAATTCCAGCCCGCCCCTTACAACCGGATTTTGGTAACCAAAACTATGTGCGCAGCTACCTGAACCTGTTTACAGCCACAGGACAAAACAACCAGGACGAAGGAAATACCATCACTCGACGAGACTTTTACCGCGGGTACACATTGTTCGCCTTCGACCTCACTCCCACCTTGGAACACGATCATCAACTGGCCTTGCTGAAGAAAGGAAACCTACGGTTGGAACTGCGTTTCGCCACCGCTCTAGCCCAGACCATTACCGTGATTTGCTACGCCGAGTTTGATAACGTCATCAGCGTGGATCAGCAAAGAAACGTGCTGTGTGACTACGCCAACTAGAGTCATGGATACAGAACAGCTGATGGGCATACTCCAGCGAGATCCGAAGATCCCCTTTCGATGTGTGTTTCCACGCAATGTGTTTCCCACCCACTCCACCACCCCAGCAGCCTACATCCTGAATACAGACCCGGGGTGTCAACCCGGTGAACATTGGGTAGCTGTGTACGTGGACACCCTAGGCCAAGGCGACTACTTTGCATCCCTACATACCGATTTGGTGAAATTCATGGACGTCTCTACTACAATGTGGCGTTGGAATACTCAAAGATTACAAGGACCCTTGAGTAGTGTGTGCGGCCAGTACTGTGTGTTTTATCTCACTCACCGAAGTAGAGGACATTCTATGCCAACCATCGTACACATGTTTGATGATTATTGTCAAGCCGAAGACCGTGATGTCCTGGTCTATGACTGGACGGCCTCTCGTTTTAATGTGCATGCTCCATTTCTCTGGTTAACTTAAAAATGCACTGCGCGCAGGCCACTTGTTTTTTTATTATCACGTTATTGTTATGACGTTGTTGTTCTGACGTTCATTGATGTTGAATAAAAATTGATGAAAAAACACAAAAAATGATGGGGGTTTGACTTTTTTTTTATTTAAGTCCACAAGAAGGTATAGAATAGATACAAATAGAATAGTAGTGGTGGTGGTAGGATTAAGGTACAAAAAAGTTCTGTCAGGAGTAGGATTCGAACCTACGTACGGCAATGCCGACCAGCACTTAATACCGGCGCCTTAGACCACTCGGCCATCCTGACTTTTACATTTGTGTATCAACAGTTATAGTTCGACATTGTTCACAAGTCCAAGTAAGTGGTGCTCACACCATCGGCCAACACTTTCCGTTTCGGGTAAAAGAAAGTAAAGGCGTCTCGTTGCTGAATGTACGTCCGCATCTGGTGATCCACCACCCGAAATCCTCGGTTAGTACCACTCGCACTGGCCTGGCTTTGCAGCACGTTCAAGTACAAGGCTTTGTCGATGTTGGGATCGCGCCGGCTCACCCCTTTGCAGCTAAACTTATTTTGGTCTCCTCCTCCGTAACAGTAATACGTCTTGGAGGAGAGACCAATCATAGCATCCCCACTCCACTCCAGCTTGAACAGACCCGGCGTACGCTTATCGTACTGGTAATGGTCACGTCGAGGTAGCCACTGGTCGCGTTCCGCTTCATACTGGGTACGTAACTCCGGTTTCACCAGGGACTCCCAATCCGCATTAGAGATGGCCATGTAGGCCGAGTCCGTATCCATCTCCATGAGTTGCCAGTCTGATGGATTAAAATACACACCCATGAAATCATACAGAAACTGCAGCATCCTCAGCTTGGCCACCTGATATACCATACATCCAATCTGCAGGGGTAGGTTGTAACGGATAGTCTTCTTGGCTGAAGTGACTTCATAGGTGTCGTCATTGATGACCTCCACGGACCGAAACAGAGGAGAATTCACTTTTTTGCGGGCTTGGGTAGTAGTACAAATGTTCACGTTGACGTGCTTATCCTGGTTCGTAACCGTTTTTCCATAATAACCATTGCCAGTCAACTTCCAACATTCACCGATGATGGCCTGACTCGGGTATTCATCACCTTGACGACGGGCCGACGTCACAATGTCGGCATTCTCCGCAAAACAAGCGTCGGGTACGTACTGTATCACTTGATATATTTGGGTAATTTCCAAACCGTGGTTCATGTACCACGGCAGTAAGGGAGTGCCCAGCAAGATTTTCTCGGCCCACATACTACCAATCAACATCCGTCGAGGTTGAGGCAAACACTCGTGTTGCTCCGCATAGGTCCTCATGGTGTCCCCAATATCAGCCCGACCCACCAGCGTGTTCTTAAAGATGGGAGGGCACTGGGCGAAGAGAGGCTTGAGAGTGTCGGGAACATGCAAATCACATTCGACAAAGCCGTAGAGGTCCCCCGAACGAATGGCGTCGAACATCTGTGGCAGACTCAGAAGTCGCCGACGACTCAAGGGGTACTCGCGCTCTTTTAGGAAACGTCGTAAATGGGGCAGGGCCTGGCACATCGTGTGAAATTCACACTCCCACATTTCAATCAGATGGTATCCTCTCTCTTTCACATAATCACCGTTCTCCACCACTTCTTTCCGTAATTCTTCCGGTGTTTTTCCACGTCGTTCGTTGAAGCGTCCAGCGCTGAAATGGCATCCGTGGCCGTGCCAATAGCAACCGTAAAATTGGAATACGGTGGGTGTGCTACCCACCAGGGCAAACCCATCGACGGGAAGTCGACGATCTCCTATGCGCTTCTCTGTGGCGTTGGTTTGGTGTCGTATATAAATTGCCCGTCGATAGGCTTCCCAATCCAACCACTGATCAGCCAGATGCTTGTAGGGTGTACGTTGCGGTGTAAAATGCCGATCTTCCGCCAACCAACGTGTATAATGGCCACTGGGCATAGGTTGGGCCAGCGACCACAGGTACAAGGCATTCGCATCGAAACCGATGATCTTAGCACAGGGTTTTCCACTGGGGAGAGTAGTGACGTCCTTCTCGTGATAACGGTGAAAAATAAGACTCGGGCCGCCGACAATGTTCTGCTTTAGACAATCATGCATGTCTGCATCTTTTTGCTGTATCAGCGAGAAGTACGTAGCACACTCTTGAAAAAGATGGCGAAGCGCCAGACCCGGTAAACTCAAGCACTCCTTGAAGATATCGATGTGCATTTGGCGACGAAAGAGTTGCACCATTTTCTCGGCCGCTTCCAGGAAAGGAACCACATCTAGGTTATTATACCATATCAGGAAATCTCGCAAGGTGTGCATATGTTGATCGTTCCATACCTGCTGTAGTTCCCGGTACGTGTCTTCCGGACATCCCACTTGCTTCAAATCATCAAAGAAGGCGTCCCGGGGTGGCAACTGTGTTTCGGTCAAACGGTCGAGCGTTGATATATACGTGTAAGGGAACCTGCCTTTGGTTTGTGCACAGTTATATGCCTTGACCCACTGATCATAGCTACAATTAGGAGCTAAGTAGTTCCGTACATCCAGGAAATGCAGTGATGTGGTAGTGAGGGCCATATGATTATTGATCTTCTTGATCACGGACTTGAGGGTATTCGACTGGGCCAAGTAGGGGTAAAGAAAGTCCTTCACCATGTTCAAATCATAGCGTCCCGAATTGAAACCTAGCGCCGGTAACTGGCCTAAATATTGTAGGAAGCGCACTTTCAATTTCTCCGCATACGGTTTCGGTAAAGGCACATCCTGCGACTGCAGGGGCTGGGACTCGGGCTGCGACTCGGGCTCCGACTCGGACTCGGACTCTTCATCGTCACTAAACGCTACACCCGGTATAGGAATCCGATCGTCCAGCTGGTCCAGTACGTGCTGGAACTTGGACACCAATAGTTCTGTACTAGCCGCACTGACTTCCTCTAAATACTCCATCATGCGGATGATCAACTCATGGGAATCTCCCGTGGACACGAAACATACCG
This sequence comes from Hanleya hanleyi, assembly GCA_036873755.1. Classification (NCBI taxonomy): domain Eukaryota; kingdom Metazoa; phylum Mollusca; class Polyplacophora; order Lepidopleurida; family Hanleyidae; genus Hanleya; species Hanleya hanleyi. The sequence continues at coordinate 3,935 of JAVTVY010046759.1, forward strand.
GTGCAGCGTCATAGCCAGGTACGTTGCTGGAAATACTCACACTCAGAGGAATATGGCGCTGCGTCCACTGCGTTTTCGCTGAAAACATGTCCATGGGTTCCAACAGGGCCTCAAAATCGTAACACGCCCGGTAGGGAAAATAACGATCCACATCCGGTATGATCACACCCTCATCGGCCAGTTCCTGGAAAATAGTAGGCGCATTATGATACACACCACCCGGATATAGTCGCTTGACACTGTTGTCACAGATTTTCTCGTGGCGATGTAAGTCGGTGGAACGGTGAAACACCCGATGGCATTGGGTACAACTGAAAGACTGAGCGTACTGGCTCATATTGTAGATCAGCGAAAAATGACTCACGCCATTGTCGTCGAACACATTGACTTTCATGGTAGCAGCATACCGTTCTGTTGAACGACGAACCAATTCAGCCACAAATGTATCCTCCTCGCATCGTAATCGATATACAAAGATATTGATGTTGAACAGTGTTTCCACGTCATCCAAATTCTTGAACGGAACTCCACGGAAGTGCCGCTTATCCAAGTCTTGCTGCTGTAAATACTGTTCCCAATAGTCATTGGCCACTCTGTCACAACGATTGGGGTTACACTCGTCGAGATGCACGGCCAAACACCGAAACAGACATTTACGGTCTTTGAAGGGCCCATATCGCCCTCCTGTTAATGCATACAGGCCGTGTCGATGAAGCAACCACGGGGGTAGTAGTACAGGAGCACCGATAGGATGATCTCTCATTTTCGTGACGAAAAATGTGACGTTGGTCACCATTTCCACAAGCCATTGGGTATTGGGGCGTTGTAACCGGGCCCATTCCAATGGATCCAACGTAGTCAATTGGTCGATGAGTGGCTCCAGAGAAATGGCATCCGTCACCGTGAACGGCTGATCAAACACATAGGTATTATTGCTGGGATAATAATACCGCAGCTGGTCCGTCTCCTTGTGCCGTAAAATGTACCCGAATGTGATATTCAACATGAACGCTGTCACCTGATCTGTGAAAATGTTCTCGGCATAGGTAGACAAATACGTGAGGTCCTGCAGTCGATAGTTATACAAGTCCAATAGACGACGGTCACGGTGAAAACAATGGCGTATGGTAGCCCAGTGACGTCGATAAATGCCCCTGACACGCTCGTCTTCAGGCAAGACTTCAACCGGAGGTGCTGCTGGGTCCCAGGGAAAATCTTCTCCACGTCTCATGCTTTCGTGTCATACAAGCGGATAGGCAAGCAGGCAGGCAGGCAAGCAGGCAGGCAGGCAGGCTGGTCACGTGAGTCAGGTAGGTAGTGCAATGAATACTCCCCCTCCCCTAAAAATCGCCTCCTTTTATACGTTTTTCTACAATCCGCCATCTTAAACCCACCTCCCACCCATCCACCACAGCCGCCATCTTAAACCCACCTCCCACCCATCCACCACAGCCGCCATCTTAAACCCACCTCCCACCCATCCACCACAACCGCCATCTTAAACCCACCTCCCACCCATCCACCACAGCCGCCATCTTAAACCCACCTCCCACCCATCCACCACAGCCGCCATCTTAAACCCACCTCCCACCCATCCACCACAGCCGCCATCTTAAACCCACCTCCCACCCATCCACCACAGCCGCCATCTTAAACCCACCTCCCACCCATCCACCACAGCCGCCATCTTAAACCCCCCTCCCACCCATCCACCACAGCCGCCAATACTCGCTTCTGATTGGCTGTCGCGTGACGTCACAGAGGTCATTTGCAAATTTCTGAGGTCAAGGGACATCGTTTTACGCTTTGTATACTACTAACATTCCTCAGAACGTCCCATGCCGCAAGACAACTATGACCACAATCAGTCGAGTATTTACCACTATACACATGTAGCACCCTTAACAATTACCTTAATATTCACCAGCAAACTTTTGATGTAACTGAGGAATCGCGACTGTGTACATCAAGGCTCGAAGTTTAAATGGACAACCACTTTTGACATTCTGGGTGTCCCAGATATGAATCATTTTGTTCTTATTATTTTATCCTTCAATTACATCCAATATTGGTCTCAAAAAGTTGGCTTTCTAATAACCTCAATATATGAAGACGGTACGTGATGTTAAAGATATATTCAGTCTCAAAATCGATGGATTAAACTTTGCCCTGTGTTTTTTTTAGCAGGGAAGATTACTGAAACATCATATGACTTATATTTGATGATAGTGTGATCGCCATATACAACGAATGCAAGAATATCTTGTCAAAGAAATTTGAAACTCTGCCCGCATCGTGTGATTCATTGTCGGCCCAAGAGTCCACCCAATACTGGATCCAACAAGCAAGCGGCCAACGGTGCTAAGATGGCCACGAGAAAGCTGCCTTTCTGTAAAACCTTTTTCTTTTTTGTTTGAGAGACTCTCTGCTGGACTATGGTTCGGATACCTGTCTTATGCTTGACCAAATTGGTCTTCTGAGCCGAAGTCAGTGGTACGTTGTCTTTTTAGCAGGTTATACCCGATCTCGCACAGACAGCCTACAAGGTTGGGTGCGCACCGCGTACAATGTTTCGGACCAACTCGGATGGGGCCGTCTTCAATACACGGAGCGCCGTGGCGTGCTTCCGTACTCGCGCAGACATCATGTACAACTAATGCTCGAAACCACAACCCTGCCCTTTTTATCCTTTTGTCCTGAATATTCTTTCACTTCAGAGACAAAGTCAATCATGATGTTGCGTTAATTCTTTTATTATCCCCATCATTAAACACACACCCCAGGCGGGGGGTTGCACTGTGGGTGTGTTTACATTATTTTTGCATTTACACGTGGTGGGTCTCTCCGGGAAAGATACCGGTCCGTAGTCGAAGGTGATCGAGTGTGGCTTCTTCAGGTCGAACAGCATATTCCCGTGCTGAGGCGTTGTCGCATCTGTAAATGCTTCCAACGCAAACGGCGTGCGGCCGGGTACCTCTGTCTCGCTAAGGGCAGCAGTTGAGTGGTATCTCTCGGGTAGTGGGCATTTAAGCTGTTGATCCGATGTTCTTTGTTTTTACTGAACAGATTCTGAACAATGTAGATGATGCTGAGCCGTCGATGATGACTGCCTTTGGTAAAGAGTTGGGTGACCCGCGCATCCGCCTCCGCCATGAGATCATCCAGAACCATCAAGGTGTCCGGTTTCAAATCGGCCAAGTTGGGTAGCCCTTCCACGAAGGTGATGTTGGGCATCGCTGCATACGCTACCTGCCATTCTCCGTAACACCACACGACTCGAGCAATAGGTGGGGTAATCATGCTATCGGCGTGTTGAAGGAGTTTCTGGACCAAGTGTGTTTTGCCGGAACCCGTCGGTCCTGCGATGACACAAGTGAAGGGATGTTGCCACCGGGTGTCCATGGTTGGAGGTGTATCCGCTATCGTGTTAACCCGCTCTTGCACGAGTGAACTGGGGGTAGTGGGTCGTACTGGGGGTACTTCGATCGCCATTGTCGATGGACGCTCACTATGGGGGATGAAATCCGGTGGGTTTTCAGACGTAGTGGGTGTACTTGGTGTAGAACTCGATGTGGACGGTATACTCGGTGTGGAGCTCGATGTGGATTGAACACGTGTGCGGTAGGCATGACTGGGTTCGTTTCGATCACGGGGTTGAAACACACCCCCGTACAACACACCCAGTAGGGTTAGCAATGTCACCACAAAGCCCACATGCGCTTTGTGCGTCGCTGTGTTCAGAGGCAGCTGCTGTTTGTTCATAACACCGTGTTCATAGTCGAACGTGGACTGAAGGATGACGGTAGTGGTGTCTGGCTTTATAGTCGTTTCCCCTGGTTGGCTGCGACGCAGGAATTGAAGAAACTGGGCCAGCCTTGCCATTTGACGAAATGAAACAGATTACCACGTCGACGTTCGATCTTCAACATCTGCTCCACCGTGTAGTAGTCTTTGCGTGTTTTTACGACAGGTTGTAATTCCGTCTCCTAAAACGCCCCTAGCAACGATACCTCTTGAAGATCTTCCAGCTCATAGACTCGCTGCAGTCGGGATAGGCGTCGTTTAATCAGGAAGTGCTCATCGCTCCAGTTGGCAAGTAACTTTTCTCAAATTGACCTTTGACTTTACTGATCCGTAAAGTGTCCACGACCTTGAACACCCTATTCGGTGTTCGCTGCGATTGCCGAACTTGGGTTTCATTGCGTTGGGTCACGGTAATGGAGGCTCTCTCTATGCTCCAGTGATAGGTTCGATTGTACCCACTTACACGTTTCGAGAGAACATCGAAATACCGCCTTGTATTCTTATATGTGACATATTTATACATGTGGCCTTTGAATGTCCTGATGAACCTTTCCACAGCGGAAGCCTTGGTCTCGTTGTACGTATGGAAAAAGAAGACCTTCTGGGCTTTCGGAAACTATTGAAACGGTCTGCCTGTTGAGGAATTCCGTGCCTTCGTCGATTTGCAAATACAAGGGTTTGCGCCCGGTCTTGGAGATGTCCTTGAACGCTGCTATGAGATTCGCCTCAGTTTTCGTCCGGATGGGAACCACCCACGATATACCGATTCCCATCGTTGTGTTTTTTTTTTAACCAATCTCGGACTTGGGCACGTTGTATCCCCTGTAGTCCGGGATGTTAGGGCATAAAAGGGACTGTTTGGTTCAGATTCTTCCAAAAGCACCAAATTTGGCCCATATGTCGCCCATACAATACCTTTTAGATTTTTGACGGGCGCCAAGGTAGTCGCCCCCTGGGGTCGCCATATTGGCGAAATTCATTATGGCCGCCACCAGGGTTAGAGAACAGGCGTATTTAAAACAATAAAATGGCTAGAATCATGAATAATGCAACTTTTTAGTGGTTATCGGAGTCGGGGAATCTGATTCTGATCTTATTTCAACGATTTGAGGTCAAGGTCACCCTAAAGGTCATTTTTGGGTCAAATTCGTGAATTTTTAGTGGTTTTTAGTCGAGATATACAAACTAACTCATTTTCTCGTTTTTCGGGGTTGAGTAACCCGAATCTGGCCATATTTTGACAATTTGAGGCAATATTGCATGAGAGGTTCACGACAGATGTCACACGAAACAGGGATCAACCGGAGGTCAATTATAGGAAACACCAAAAGGGCTAGAATCACAAATAATACCATAGGGCTTTGCGGCATCGAAGAATTAGATTTTGATCTTATTTTGACGATTTGAAGTCATGGTCACCTCATTTGAGAATTAAAGATCAAAGATCAACAGTTGCTACTAAAAACAATCGAAACAAGTTTATTCAGGAACAAATGTTACTCAATACTTCGGAGATGACATCTGCTGACAAAATGCTAAAACTATGCCGCTACGTGCATTTGAATGTTTAAAATACAAAACAAAGACCGCTTGAGCAACAGTGTACCAATGATTACTTTTACTACCTATGCATTCTGGCTTGCACTCTATGATGCCAGCAATAAATAAGACTTGTCATCACCGCCCTCGTTATTAACGCACCCGCCTTCGCATTTGCAGAGGGTCATGTATCGGACATCGGCACAGTTGCATTTGCACCTTCCCGTGCATGCCTTGATTCAGCCTCAGTGCATGAGAATGGCACATGCCATGGAAGTGTCGCTGAGAGTGGTCCATAGCGGTTGCCATTTACTGGTGCAATCTTTGTGCCAGCCCCACTCACTGAAGTCAGGTATTCTCTGCTGGAGTGAAGCGACTCCAGTAGAAACTCGCTTGCAGCAGCGCTCGCTTCACATGCTGCAAAAGCGCGGCTTGGGAGGTGGGATGTTTTCCCGCGATCTGGTTGCAGTAGTGAAGAGGTGATGCTTGGGCTCATTGACACCGGCTTCACCACATCCCTTGCTGTACATGAGTACGATGAAGCGTTCTATAAGCTCCATATGCACGGACTCGAGATTGTCAGGATCATGCGTGAGAGCCACTAGTGTGTCGGTGGGGTCCGATATGCTTGTACAGACTGCCCAGGCGGTCTTTTTGCCACATCCAAGAAACTGTGAAGTCATCTTGCACCTCGTTAAGCTGTGAAGGAGAGGTAGTGCCACGGACTTTGATGTACCAACATCGGAACAGATGGTTTGGACTGGACATTCCGAGGCGGACACTAGGGTCCTCCTGCATCTAGCACATGCCACGGAGGAGGGTCAAACAACAGCCTATGTTCGCACGATGGACAGCGATGTCCGGTCTTTGAAGACCCTCGGTCTATCGGAACTCTTGGTGGACTTCGGTACTGGAAAGAAATATTGTGACATTCAGTCCATACCGTTTGTTCCGATCTCGGTCCGTCAAATCCTTGGCACTACCCCTCTTCCACAGCCTTACTGGGTGCGACCCGACTTCTTGATAGCGCAAGCCAAGAGGTATAGATACTAATAATCATTGGTATATTGTTGCTAAAGAGGTCTTTGTATTGTATTTAGAACATTTGAATACACATTGCGGCGTTGCGGCATAGTTATAGCATTTTGTCAGCAGATGTCATCTCCGGAGTATTTTAACATAATTTGTTCCTAAATAATCTTCGATCGATTGTTCTTAGTGGTAACTGTTGATCTTTGACCTTTGATCCCAAAATGGGTTGAGCTCAAATCTTCAAAATAAGATCAGAATCGGAGAATGCCACAAACCTCTATGGTATTATTTGTGGTTCTTTTGGTGTTATACCTACAATTGACCTCTGGTTCGGATGACCTCTATCGCGACTCAAATGAGATATTGCCCCGAATAGACTAAATAAGGCCAGATTCGGGTTACTCAATCTTGGCAACCAATAGAATGAGGCAGTTTATATATCTTGCCCCAAAACCACTGATAATGACGAATTTGTCCCCAAAGTGCCCCTTAGGGTGACCTTAAAGGGTTACCTTGACCTCAAATCGTTGAAATTAGATCACAATCAGATTCTCCGACCCCAAAAACCACTAAAAAGTGCTATTATTCACATTTCTAGCCCTTTTAGTTATTCAACTATAACCCGGGTGGCGACCATATTGAATTTCGCCGAATATGGCGGTCCTAGGGGGCGCCCGTATTGGCGCCCGTCAAAAATCGAAATAGTATGGTATGGGCGACATATGGGCCAAATTTGGTGCTTTTGGAAGAAAGTGAACCAAAAAATCCCTAACAGCCCCGACTACTGGGATTTGACCGCTCGACAGAGAGCCGACAATGCACTATACGCAGCCGGATTGTCGGGTCTGTAGTATAAGTTATCCGACACCTTCTCACAGCTCTGCATTGTGACAAATGATGATGGACCCTGGCTCTATCGTTTATTTATAACGGGTATATCTTGGGCCGGGGTCGGGGTTTCTTTCTGATGTTTTCTTTGGCTTCTGCCAGCACATCGTCCATGGCAAATGACCAGTCCAACTCGTCTGATGACCGCTCTTCCCCCGTAAGCACTTGATCCACATCTGCCACGGCATCTTCCAATGCCGACCATAGAACCGGGTTAAGGGTAAAATGCACTGTATCTCCATCTATCCGAGCCAATTGAGCAAAGAAGGGATCGTGTCGGAAGTACACATCGTGAAACAAGTGAATGAGGTCGCCGTGCAGTTCACCAGACAACACACGTTTGAATTTGGTCCAGCCCTCCCGGGACAGACGAATGTAAACCGGGCACAGTTGTGTAGGATCCGCATCACAGATGTCTCCCACCTCATCCATGACTATCGACCTTATTCGCATAGACGTGCAGGAAGACCTCGGAGGTCAAGCTGAGAAGCGCCCGTATTATATCCTCCGTCATGATCAGTACGTGAATGGTACAACATTTGACGGTCTCTCGTATTTTTTGGAAGGAAAAGTTTATGATGTGAGATCAAAGGATCGGGTGGTCATGTCACTGGGCTGACAGCCTATCCGGTTAATCTATGACGTCGTCGTCCGACGGTGGACTACCGTGTTTATCCATGACACCTCTGCAGGTCACCGAGGTGAGAACCGGATAGTCCCTCTCGTCTTCCTCCTTGTCGCGGTTGATGATTTGCTCATTGGGTTCTGCCGCCGCTTCACTCAGGGCACGAGCCCAGCTCAACTGAACAGCTGACCGCTCGTCCGGTGTAAACAGCTGATCCACAATAGGCACCACATTATCGAAGGCCGTCCACAGATCAGGGTCTAGGGAGAAGCCTCGCGTAGGGTCCTGGTAACGGCCCAGGCGTGGGAAGAATGGTCCACGGTGTACGTAGATGGCATTGTCTATGTGGATGAGATTTCCGTCGAGCTCAACGCTTAACAACCGTTTACATTTGGCACAGTTGTCACGGTGTAGCGTAACCGTATTCGATACGGTCTCAGCGCGCGACCAGCAAACATCCCCACGGTCTTCCACGATGGTGACTTTATCAACCCCACCGGGGGTGTAAGGGGAAGGATGGTTTGTAAGACTGGTGCCATAGTTGACCGAATGACTAATAACGCACACTCTGACTGACCCTCGTATTTATCGTCAGGTCCCACTGTCATTGCCACAGCGTCAGGTTCAATAGGGCAAAGACCATTGTGAGGCCACCGAACCGTCGCTGGTTCCGGCGTGAGCGCTTGTGGTTCATAGCCCGGGCATCAAGGATGGCTGTCATAGTCCAGTAGCGGTGGCTGAAAGCATACCTCTCCATCGAGTCCACTCTGTGGAGGACCGCATCTGTGAACTCTTTCAAGATGTGGCGTCGTCCCTCGTTGTCGTCGCCATCTCCAAACATGGACCGAACCACTGCTCGGTAAAACGTGAGTGAATTAAATACGGTCGCATGCTGTAAAATGCGAGTCGCATAGGGATGGTTGTTCATCATGGCTCTGCAACCGTAGGAATGAAGAGTGTGGGGTCCAGAGGGACGTGTTTCATAGATCATGTCACACATGCGCGCCTATACGCTGCTCTATGGGTGTAGTCCGTGATACGTACTTTCTGACTGGTTAGTCCAAAAAGAGAACAACAACAACAGCATTGCGTATTACACATTTTATTAGCCCCTCCATTACAGCACATCCACGTTGAGGGAACCGCTATGGGTGTGTTTGCAATTCACTTATGCTATTGTTCGTGTATTCAGAAGTTCATTGTGCTGATCTTAGACTGCTCTTGTCCAATCATAAGCCGACCCTTCGAATAAGAATAAGCCATGTTGAGGACCCGGATGCAAACGCTCTCAGCCCCATACTATAATGCTATGGCTTGACCTCCTTTTCTGGTCTTGACCCCGGAGTCCAAGGATAATCCGCGCGGCCGGATGACACGCGCAGGTTTGCGGCAGGGCCGGGCCGGGAAAAACCCGGATGGAAATTCTCAGATGTTGAAACCCCGGATGTTGAAGAGGTCCTAGATGTAAAGACGGGGGGACGACGCACTGGGAAACCCGGATGTTGAAGAGGTCAAGGATGTTCTAGTACATGCATTCCATACGTCTAAGGTCTAAGGAAAAATTGGAACTCTACTGTGTTCAGAGATAGTTTTTGGTCATTCTGAAAACCGGAAGTGACGTCACACGCTTGCGCACATCCACCAAACCACGTGACCTGCTCAGCGGGGGGCGCACTGTGGGTGTGTTTACATTATTTTTGCATTTACACTTGGTTGGTCTCTCCGGGAAAGATACCGGTCCGTAGTCGAAGGTGATCGGGGGTGGCTTCTTCAGGTCGAACAGCATATTCCCGTGCTGAGGCGTTGTCGCATCGGTAAATGCTTCCAACGCAAACGACGTGCGGCCGGGGTACATCTGTCTCACTAAGGGCAGCAGTTGAGTGGTATCTCTCGGGTTTTTGAAGTCCACCAGGTAGTGGGCATTTACGCTGTTGATCCGATGTTCTTTGTTTTTACTGAACAGATTCTGCACAATGTAGATGATGCTGAGCCGTCGATGATGGCTGCCTTTGGTAAAGAGATGGGTGACCCGCGCATCCGCCTCCGCCATGAGATCATCCAGAACCATTAAGGTGTCCGGTTTCAAATCGGCCCTCAGTTGGGTAGCCCTTCCACGAAGGTGATGTTGGGCATTGCTGCATAAGCTGCCTGCTATTCTCCGTAACACCACACGAATCGAGCAATGGGTGGGGTAATGATGCTGTCGGCGTGTTGAAGGAGTTTCTGGACCAAGTGTGTTTTGCCGGAACCCGTCGGCCCTGCGATGACACAAGTGAAAGGATGTTGCCACCGGGGGTCTATGATTGGAGGTGTATCCGCTATCGTGTTGATCCGCTCTTGTACGAGTGAACTGGGGTAGTGGGTAAAACAACAACTTCGATCGCCGTTCTCGATGGACGCTCACTATGGGGGATGAAATCCGGTTGGTTTTCAGACGTAGTGGGTGTACTCGGTGTAGAACTCGATGTGGACGGTATACTCGGTGTGGAGCTCGATGTGGATTGAACACGTGTGCGGTGGGGATGACTGGGCTCGTTTCGATCACGGGGTTGACTTCTCTACGGGGGTAGAGAAGGTCTGTAGACTGGTTTGACTGCCACTCGCGGCTGGTGTTCTAGGTCGGTTAAGTAGAGTGCTGAGATAGGCTACGTCGTGAAACACACCCCCGTACAACACACCCAGTAGGGTTAGCAATGTCACCACAAAGCCCACATGCGCTTTGTGCGTTGCTGTGTTCAGAGGCAGCTGCTGTTTGTTCATAACACCGTGTGCATAGTCGGACGTGGACTGAAGGATGACGGTAGTGGTGTCTGGCTTCATAGTCGTTTCATCTGGTTGGCTGCGACCCAGGAATTGAAGAAACTGGGCCAGCCTTGCCATTTGACGAAATGAAACAGATTACCACGTCGACGTTCGACCTTCAAAATCTGTTCCACCGTGTAGTAGTCTTTGTGTGTTTTTACGACAGGTTCTAATTCCGTCTCCTAAAACGTCCCTAGCAACGATACCCCTTGAAGATCTTGCAGCTCATAGACTCGCTGCTGTCGGGATAGGCGTCGTTTGATCAGGAAGTCCTCATCGCTCCAGTTGGCAAGTAACTTTTCTCAAATTGATCTTTGACTTTACTGATCCGTACAGTGTCCACGACCTTGAACACCCCCTTCGGTGTTCGCTGCGATTGCCGGACTTGGGTTTCATTGCGTTGGGTCACGGTAATGGAGGCTCTCTCTATACTCCAGTGATAGGCTCGATTGTAACCACTTACAAGTTTCGAGAGAACATTGAAATACCGCCTTGTATTCTTATATGTGAAATATTTATACATGTGGAATTTGAATGTCCTGTTGAACCTTTCCACAGCGGAAGCCTTGGTCTCGTTGTACGTATGAAAGAAGAACACCTTCTGGGCTTTCGGAAACTGTTGAAACGGTATGCTGAGGAATTCCGTGCCTTCGTCGATTTGCAAATACAAGGGTTTGCGCCCGGTGTTGGGGATGTCCTTGAACGCTGCTATGAGATTCGCCCCAGTTTTTGTCCAGATGAGAACCACCCACGATATACCGATTCCCCTCGTTGTGTTTGGCAAAGGCGCTCATATCGACCAAATCCGCTTGCCACTGGGCATCTATACCGCCCACGATGAACCGGTTCCATGGAAAATGATGATGGGCAGCTCGATTTAAGTTATACATGTCTTGGGTTTTTTTTAACCAATCTCGGACTTGGGCACGTTGTATCCCCTGGGATTTGGCCGCTCGATAGAGAGCCGATAATGCACTACACGCAGCCGGACTGTCGGGTCTGTAGTATAAGTTATCCGACACCTTCTTCCAGCTCTGCATGGTGACAAATTATGATGGACCCTGGCTCTATCGTTTATTTATAACAGGTATATCTTGGGCCGGGTCGGGGTTTCTTTCTGATGTTTTCTTTGGCTTCTGCCAGCACATCGTCCATGACAAATGACCAGTCCAACTCGTCTGATGACCGCTCTTCCTCCGAAAGCACTTGATCCACATCTGCCACGGCATCTTCCAATGCCGACCATAGAACCGGGTTAAGGGTAAAATGCACTGTGTCTCCATCTATCCGAGCCAATTGAGCAAAGAAGGGGTCGTAATAATAATAATAATAATAATAATAATAGCTTTATTTAAAAGAGGATGGCATTTCACACACATGAATGGTGATTTTCAAATGGTCCTCTGGTGAATTAAAACATTAAAAACAATGATTATGGATATATACAGATGAAAGGCATAAAAATATATAATGTGTAAATAGATATATACAGATGGAAGGCATAAAAATATATAATGTGTAAATAGATATATCTAGACCGTGACATTGGACGGGGCATTAAAACTTTACAAACATTGATTATGGATATTTACAGATGAAAGAAATAAAAACTTACACTGTGTAAATAAGTAGAACTAGACACATTGGACAGGGATTCAGTGAGCTACATTAACTCGCCTGCCTGTTGGAATTTACGTGTCCAGATAGAAAGGATTTGTATATATATGTGATGTTAAATTTTTCCTGTATTTTATTCTGAATGTATGTTTTGTTTTTGAATTTCTAATTTCAGTATTTAATTCATTAAGTTTACTTGCCGAATATTTGATTCATTAAGTTTACTTGCCGAATATTTGAATGTCCGTTTTCCTTTTTCAGTGTTAGTTTTGTGAAGATACAAATCATTTCTACTGGCACTTCTTGTGGTTCTAGCATGAACACATTGTACTGTGGTTACCATTTCCTGCATGTAGTCAGGGGTGTATCCATTCAATATGTCCCAAATATAACAACACTTGGCAAACTTTATTTGCTCATCAAATGGAATCCAATTCAAGCGTTTGAATAATTCAACTGAGCTTATGTCTGTGGAGCATTTAATATCTAATATTGTCCTCCCAGAACGTTTCATCAACTTATGGATCCGGATTTGTTGATATTTGGCACAATCACCCCAAACTATTTTACAGTAGTCGATGAGTGGCTGCACCAGACTATTATAATACGCTACACGTGCTGTTACAGGTAGCAAAAATTTAATTTTTTTCATTAGAAATAATTTACTTTTCAGCTTTTTACAAAGTTGATTAACATGGTTATTCCAGTTTAAATTGCTATCAAAATGAACCCCAAGCAGTTTGTGAGATTCGACCTGGGTCACTGGAATATTGCCAATTTTGATAACGAAACATTCTTTGTTTTGTTTATATTTGGTACTACTAGCCAGTAGCATGCATTCCGTTTTTTGAGAGTTCAGTACCATTTTATTCTCTCGGACCCAGTTCGATACAGGTATCACTGCTGAATTTAACTTGTTACACAAACCAGCGACATCTTTATCTGACACATATTGTGTGGAGTCATCAGCGTACATTTCAAATTCGCTATGGCTTATCTCGAGGACAAGGTCGTTCATATGAATAATAAAAAGAAGGGGCCCCAGAATAGAACCTTGAGGGACGCCAACTTCAATCCGCTTTTGGCTGGACATGAATCCTTCATAAGAAACACACTGACTCCTACGATGCAAGTATGATTTGAACCAGCTAAGGCTTATACCATGTACTCCATAGATTTTCAGTTTGTGGAGGATGAGTTCATGGTCAACAAGATCAAAAGCTTTCTTTAAATCAATAAGTATAGCCCCACAGAGATTACCTTTGTCAATGTTCTCAATGAAAAAATCCGACATTTTTGTCAGGACTGATTGAGTTGAGTGGTATTTCCTAAAGCCGGACTGCTTTTCGAGAAGGAGTTGGTTTGAGATCAAATATTGATACAAATTATCATAAACGTGTCTTTCGATGATTTTGAACAATACAGGGAGTACTGAGATTGGCCTATAATTCCCAAATCACCAGCATCCCCTGATTTGAAAAGTGGCAAAACTCTTGCTTTTTTCCATGAGTTTAGGAACTGACCACTTCTAAAACTAAGGTTACAAATAGCTGCAATGTGTGGTGAAATGATGTCCACTGCTTCTTTTAATAATTTTATACTAATACCATCAAGGCCTGTTGCTTTTGACGATGACATTGTCAGAATTTGACTTCTAACGAAATTGGATTCAATATCCGGTATACAGAAATGGTCATCGTCCGACTTCTTCTCGGACACAAACTTAGTCAGCTTATTCAGATCTGGGTATCCTGTACTGATATCATTTCTATATTGATGGTGAATTGATGTAAAATGGGTGTTAAACTTGTTAGCCATGACCAGAGGATCAATAACTTTATTATCATTGGTCACTATGATAGAAGGACTAACACCTTTCTTTGTGCAATCAGTAGCTCGTATATGTTGCCAAAGGACTTTTGAAGTACAATTTGGTTGGCTAAGTGCATTCCGAAAAAAGTCACGTTTGGCTTTTCTAATACTATGGTTGACTTTGTTCTTGGCTTGAATGTATAATACCTTTGCTTCACGAGACTTGTCCCTAGTACATATATCATGAAGTTCGTCACGTGTTTGCATAAGACTATATATGTCATTATTAAACCATTCTGGCTGTTGCAGTGACTTCACCCTCCTCTCAGTATATGGAGCATGACGATTTACTACATCCGTATACATAGTTTGCCATATATCTAATCTATCTTCAGGGTTTTCAAACATATCAAGAATGTTCCAGGGAATTCTACAAAGGTCATCCCTAAACTCACTGGGAACAAAGGTCTTCATATTTCTATATCGGATTGTTCTATGTGTGTTCAACTTGGCAAACGAACCATTATGTTTATGTACAACACAGATTGGGTAGTGATCCGACATTGAATTCTTAGGAACAGAAATTTTCAAAACATTAGCCATGTCACTGGTATAAATATGATCCAATGTTGCCTTAGATTTCGGTCTTGTGATTTCATTTACACACTGCTGAAGACCCATATCTGATAGCGAATCAGTCACAAAATGATTACTATCTCTCTTTGGATCAATATTTACATCACCTAACAAATACATAGTCTTCCCTTCATTGTAGGCTCTTTCTACATTTAATATAAGATTTTTATCTCCCTCAGCCCTAGTGTCAGGTGGACGATAAACATATCCTACAAGAATGGGGGGAGATTTTGGTGGTAAAAGTTCGAGCCATACAAGTTCAACGTTGCTATTTTCAGGTTCCAAATCAGTTCTTCTGCGGTAGGGGAGTGCGTCATTCACATAAACAAGAATGCCCCCACCTCCGCGTCCTTCTCGATCTTTCCGTACTGGAGGCTGATGATAGCCCGGAATCGTTAACCTTTCAGTAGACCAATCAGACGTTAAAAACGTTTCCGAGAGCCCCATGACATCTATCGGTCTGGGTACTGTTGAAAGTAAAATTTTGATCTGGTCGACTTTGTTGGTGATATGTTCAACATTCCAACTGGCCATGCGTATTCCTTTAGATTTCATTTTGAAAAACTCATTTGGCTCTGACAACGAGGTTGTGTTTTCACAATACGGGGTATGCGGGTCTTTTTCTATTGGTTCAGTAGATTCAGGTCCCGGAAGTTGATTCATTAAACATTCGTTACATGTGAAGTTACACGTGGGATTTGTCTCGTATAACTTATAAATAGTCCCACTGATACCGGCACAATTTGAATGAATATCCCTTAAATACACCGAGCACGTGACGAATTTTTCTCCTCTCGAAATTCGAGAATCACACGACAGACATGGGCACTTAACAGGTCCGGGATTCGACTCGATATCGCCTGCAGTTAAGAGTGGCTGTACCCTTAATCCCGTGTGGGTGATGGTGGATGTGCTGGTTAGTATGAATTCGCTCATAAGGCTTCCTTCTATGGGG
Organism: Hanleya hanleyi; assembly: GCA_036873755.1. Classification (NCBI taxonomy): domain Eukaryota; kingdom Metazoa; phylum Mollusca; class Polyplacophora; order Lepidopleurida; family Hanleyidae; genus Hanleya; species Hanleya hanleyi. The sequence goes on from JAVTVY010046759.1 coordinate 19,645, forward strand.
TATGGGAGATAACCCTGAGTGTACTGTTGACAGCTGTCAAATGTTATACATGTACTTCTATTACTGGGTACAGTACTACTGTGAGCTGTGCGGTTACCGTCAACGGGTATGAGATCGACCTCTGTACCGGTAACCGGCCAGAGCTGGCATAATAACAACAGGGTGAAACACAGGGGTAGTAGGACATCAGTATTTACTGGCATCATACCAGCTGACCTCATTTCGAAATGTTTATGTTTTTGTCTTTGTCTGTGTTTCGATGTATCGCTGTGGAAAAGACCAATTTTCCTTCTGTGCATCTCCAAGTCGATGACCATATTTCTCAAATATATAGATCCCGTAAGATATCAATATATCTCAGATCAATCACAACGGGGATGTCATTCACAGTTAGTCAATGTGAAGATGATCAAACAGAGATTTCAAACTCGGTGGTCCTTTAAATCGACTGTTCTCAGCATAAAATTTGGAATAAAATTGACACACCTGTTCTTTGTATATAAAATACGGTGCCTATCTTCTCATCTCAGCATAAAAAATCAATGGATGGCGTAATAATCCCAGGATAATACAAGATTTAAAACATTTGATCGCTCTAGCCATAAGTAAAAACGTCCGATTGGGTCGAGTAGGGTATCAAAAGGTGATCTATTATTCTGATCTATTATTCTACGCTCTCGGTAGTGAGAGTTGTCTGGAACATTTAGGCTGTCAATTTTGGTCAATCCAAATCAAATGCCATATGGAATAAGCTCCTGCGAAATATAGGAAAAGAAAGGTTACCATGCAAATATTAGTGAGGGTGATTCATCTTTAGCCGAATAGTTAATGAATTTTAAACAATTTCTCAAATTTATTTTCATATAGAAGTGAACCAAGTTAAATTTGAAGAAAAAAATCAAATTCAGTTTCAACTATTTGGCTAAAACCGAATGACGCTGACCAATGTTTGTTTAACCCTTCTTTTGCTGCATTTGCAGAAGCATATTGCGTTTAATTTGTATTGACCAATTGTAGTTTTCACTTCATTGTTGGGTTATATGCTTGCATGCTCAACGTTTAACATTTACACTGTTTCAGGGACTAAATGCACTGCACATACAATGTCATTTTCTTCAGGCATACGCTTTTCGTTAATTTCCAATATGCTGTAGCAACAACAACACAGGGTTCACGAACATCTTAAAGAGTGAGTGAATGAAATTTACATGTAGCGTCGCTTTAAACAATATTTCAGCTGTATCGCGAGGAACCAATTAAGCATCTTCTAGCCAAGTTGCATTCCTGCTACTTCAAAGAAATAATTTGTGAAGCGGCATGGAACCAGACACCCTTCATCCACCCTATAAAACAATAAAGTCCGCAGTTCTCCTCGTACAGCATACAAAAGGACTCGGCAGCATAGTTAACATAAATTGTGTCATGTTATGGGAAATTTCCAATAAATATATAAAGAGAATCATTCCAGTAAACTTCCTGCAATCTCTTCAAAATCACAGGATTCCTATGGCTCGTTTCATTGTCATCATTTATCTCTCTGGACGGAAAATATATTAATATATCTGTTTTTTAGTTAAGAAATACATTTACAAATGATAAAAATACCTTGGTTTACAATTAGTGACTTGTCTTCAGGTCGCAAATACTGGGGGAACTTACCATACCCAATTATACTTTAAGCTTCATTTTCATACACCCACGCCACGTATTATGTGATGGTCATTTCTCTCCTTCTGTCCATCCTTTATGTCCTTTCTTTATCTCCTGCGACAGTTTTATATCCACATTTAAAATGTTTGGTGAGTAGATACACTAAGTGGAGACTGTCTTGTACACCAAAATTCAGGTCAAGACCTTAAAAATCTGGAATATTTTATGTTCAATTTTGGAAAATGACAAGTTTGTGGGCTGATTACATCTTCAGGTTTGGGGCTTTCATGTTGTTGCAATGGATCTGTCGTCACACGGGAAAACATTTGATTAAGAAATTAGAAAATAAAAATTTTACTATTTTATTAAGTTACTGTATTACTAAGGTTTGTCCATATCAAATCATCTACTTTGGAGCTTGTAAACAAGTTTGGATCAGATCAGTGTTGATGACAGTATTAAATCTACAAAATGACGAACAATTCTCCATGATACTCATATTATACTAAAAATTCAAGAAAAGAAAGAATTTGGATGATGGTTAGCTACTGATATCGAATCCGACACCTGTAGGGTACGTCTAGTATATGTGTACCATATATGATGACTCTAAACCACTTGCAAGGGTGTCAACGAAGGGTATTTGTGCTGGACATTTCAGGTAAGCTCTTTTAGTAGTATATTTGAGTGACCTGTATGAAAAAAAAGCTACAAAGTAGATGACTGAATAAACAACTGATCTTTAGACAAGTTACAGCGATATTTGGTACATTCCAATTCAAAGTTTTACAGTGAGAGAGAGAGAGAATTAAGGTTTAATGTCGCGTACAGCAATATTTCAGCTATATAGCGGCGATCAAACAAAATTCTAAGTACTTAGTGATCCAATATAAACACCTCAACAAAAGTAAGTTCCCCCCTAAACATTGACTAATATTTTCTAAGATATTTATGCGATCGTCATGAGATTTCACACAGAACATCGATTTGACCAGCGCAACAATCTGTGAAAATGATTATCCTGTAGGTTGTGCTATGCCTGAATGAGCATGAATTCAATGCAAGACGGTCGCATTTCAAAAATTGCAAAACAGATTATCAAAGACGGATTTTATTCAATAACCAACAAATCCTAACAGGTAGAGCAATGACTGTACTATCCACTCACAAGGTTTGACCAGAGCAACAATCGGTCAAAATGATTACCATGTAGGTGGTGCTATGCCTGAATGGGTATGCATTGAATGCAAGACAGTAGCATTTCCATGAATTGCAAAACAGATTATCAAAGACAGATTTTGTTCAGTAACGAACAAATCCGAACCGGTAAGGCAAACACACTGCTATTCAATCACACGATTTGACCAGAGCAGCAATCGGTGAAAATGATTACCATGTAGGTGGTGCTATGCGCTGAATGCGCTGGTGCTGAATGGGCATGCATTAAACGGAAGAAGGTAGCATTTTCATAAATTGCAAAACATATTATCAAAGACAGGTTTTATCTAATAACGAACAAATCCTAACCGATAGAACAAAACAGTACTGTCCAATCACACGGTTTAACCAGAGCACCAATCAGTGAATATGATTATGATGTAGGTGGTGCTATGCCTTAACCCTGTCGGGAGAGCAAGTTTGGTAGGAGGGAGCCATAATAGCCCTCCAGGCCTATCTCC
>JAVTVY010046760.1:0-22754 GCA_036873755.1 Hanleya hanleyi
AACAATCCCCTTTACGTATCATGGTAAAAATCCTTTTTTCGCATCATGGTAACAATCCCCTTTACCTATCATGGTAACAATCCCCTTTACGTATCATGGTAAAAATCCTTTTTACGTATCATGGTAACAATCCCCTTTACGTATCATGATAACAATCCCCTTTACCAATCATGGTAACAATCACCTTTACGTATCATGGTAAAAATCCATTTTACGTATCATGGTAACAATTCCATTCACGTATCATGGTAACAATCCCCTTTACGTATCATGGTAACAATCCCCTTTACGTATCATGGTAACAATACCCTTTACATATCATGGTAGCAATCCCCTTTACGTATCATGGTAACAATCCCCTTTACCTATCATGGTAACAACCCCCTTTACGCATCATGGAAACAATCCCCTTTACGTATCATGGTAACAACCCCCTTTACGTATCATGGTAACAATCCTTGTTACGTATCGCGGTAACAATCCCATTTACGTATCGTGGTAACAATCGCCTTTACGTATCATTGTAACAATCCTCTTTACGTATCATGGTAACAATCGCCTTTACGTATCATTGTAACAATCCCCTTTACGTATCATGGTAACAATCCCCTTTACGTATCATGGTAACAATCCCCTTTACGTATCTTGGTAACAATCCATTTTACGTATCATGGTAACAATCCCCTTTACGTATCATGGTAACAATCCCCTTTACGTATCATGGTAACAATCCCCTTTACGTATCATGGTAGCAATCCCCTTTACGTATCATGGTAACAGTCCCCTTTACCTATCATGGTAACAATCCCCTTTAGCTATCATGGTAGCAATCCCCTTTACGTATCATGGTAACAATCCCCTTTACCTATCATGGTAACAACCCCCTTTACGCATCATGGAAACAATCCCCTTTACGTATCATGGTAACAATCCCCTTTACGTATCATGGTAACAATCCTTTTTACGTATCGCGGTAGCAATCCCCTTTACGTATCGTGGTAACAATCGCCTTTACGAATCATTGTACCAATCCCCTTTACGTATCATGGTAACAATCGCCTTTACGTATCATTGTAACAATCCCCTTTACGTATCATGGTAACAATCCCCTTTACGTATCATGGTAACAATCCCCTTTACGTATCACTGTAACAATCCCGTTCACGTATCATGGTAACAATCCTTTTTAAGTATCATGGTAACAATCCCCTTGACGTATCATGGTAACAACCACCTTTACGTATCATGGTAACAATCCCCTTTACGTATCATGGTAACAATTCCCTTTACGTATCACAGTAAAAATCCTTTTTTTACGTATCATGGTAAAAATCCTTTTTACGTATCATGATGACAATCCCTTTTACGCATCATGGTAACAATCCCCTTTACGTATCATGGTAACAATCCACTTTACGTATCATGGTAACAATCCCCTTTACGTATCATGGTAACAACCACCTTTAGGTATCATGGTAACAATCCCCTTTACGTATCATGGTAACAATCCCCATTACGTATCATGGTAACAATCCCCTTTACGTGTCATGGTAACAATCCCCTTTACATATCATGGTAATAATCCCCTTTACGTATCATGGTAACAATCCTGTTTACGTATCATGGTAACAATCCCCTAAACCTATCATGGTAACAATCCCCTTTACGTATCATGGTAACAATCCCCTATACGTATCATGGTAACAATTCCCTTTACCTATCATGGTAACAATCCACTTTACGTATCATGGTAACAATCCCCTTGACCTATCGTGGTAGCAATCCCCTTTACCTATCATGGTAACAATCCCCTTTACGTATCATGGTAACAATCCCCTTTACGTATCATGGTAACAATCCCCTTTACGTATCATGGTAACAATCCCCTTTACGTATCATGGTAGCAATCCCCTTTACGTATCATGGTAACAGTCCCCTTTACCTATCATGGTAACAATCCCCTTTACGTATCATGGTAGCAATCCCCTTTACGTATCATGGTAACAATCCCCTTTACCTATCGTGGTAACAACCCCCTTTACGCATCATGGAAACAATCCCCTTTACGTATCATGGTAACAATCCCCTTTACGTATCATGGTAACAATCCTTTTTACGTATCGCGGTAGCAATCCCCTTTACGTATCGTGGTAACAATCGCCTTTACGAATCATTGTACCAATCCCCTTTACATATCATGGTAACAACCGCCTTTACGTATCATTGTAACAATCCCCTTTACGTATCATGGTAACAATCCCCTTTACGTATCATGGTAACAATCCCCTTTACGTATCACTGTAACAATCCCGTTCACGTATCATGGTAACAATCCTTTTTAAGTATCGTGATGGAGCAGTCACGCCAGTATCATGGTGGCAACCACCGCTTTTGCATGTTAATCATGGTAACAATCCTTTTGCGTATCGTAATTAAGCAATTCCTTTGCGGCGTCAGTGAAATCGCGCGTATCTGTGGTAAAATTCATTTTGCGTATCATGATGAACAATCCCGGCTTTACGTATCGTGGTAACAATCCTTTACGTATCATGGTAACAATCCACTTACGTATCATGGTAACAATTGCCCGTATTATGGTAACAAGCCACCTTTAAATTTATCGTAACAATCCCCTTTACGTATCATGGTAACAATCCCCTATACGTATCATGGTAACAATTCCCTTTACCTATCATGGTAACAATCCCCTTTACGTATCATGGTAACAATCCCCTTGACCTATCGTGGTAGCAATCCCCTTTACCTATCATGGTAACAATCCCCTTTACGTATCATGGTAACAATCCCCTTTACGTATCATGGTAACAATCCCCTTTACGTATCATGGTAACAATCCCCTTTACGTATCATGGTAACAATCCCCTTTACGTATCATGGTAACAGTCACCGGGCCATCAGGTGATTGATCGGCTTGCCTATCATGGTAACAATCCCCTTTACGTATCATGGTAACAATCCCCTTTACGTATCATGGTAACAATCCCCTTTACGTATCATGGTAACAATCCCCTTTATGTATCATGGTAGCAATCCCCTTTACGTATCATGGTAACAGTCCCCTTTACCTATCATGGTAACAATCCCCTTTACGTATCATGGTAGCAATCCCCTTTACGTATCATGGTAACAATCCCCTTTACCTATCGTGGTAACAACCCCCTTTACGCATCATGGAAACAATCCCCTTTACGTATCATGGTAACAATCCCCTTTACGTATCATGGTAACAATCCTTTTTACGTATCGCGGTAGCAATCCCCTTTACGTATCGTGGTAACAATCGCCTTTACGAATCATTGTACCAATCCCCTTTACGTATCATGGTAACAATCGCCTTTACGTGTCATTGTAACAATCCCCTTTACGTATCATGGTAACAATCCCCTTTACGTATCATGGTAACAATCCCCTTTACGTATCACTGTAACAATCCCGTTCACGTATCATGGTAACAATCCTTTTTAAGTATCATGGTAACAATCCCCTTGACGTATCATGGTAACAACCACCTTTACGTATCATGGTAACAATCCCCTTTACGTATCATGGTAACAATTCCCTTTACGTATCCCAGTAAAAATCCTTTTTTACGTATCATGGTAAAAATTCTTTTTACGTATCATGATGACAATCCCCTTTACGTATCATGGTAACAATCCCCTTTACGTATCATGGTAACAATCCACTTTACGTATCATGGTAACAATCCCCTTTACGTATTATGGTAACAACCACCTTTAGGTATCATGGTAACAATCCCCTTTACGTATCATGGTAACAATCCCCATTACGTATCATGGCAACAATCCCCTTTACGTGTCATGGTAACAATCCCCTTTACATATCATGGTAACAATCCCATTTACGTATCATGGTAACAATCCTGTTTACGTATCATGGTAACAACCCCCTAAACCTATCATGGTAACAATCCCCTTTACGTATCATGGTAACAATCCCCTATACGTATCATGGTAACAATTCCCTTTACCTATCATGGTAACAATCCCCTTTACGTATCATGGTAACAATCCCCTTGACCTATCGTGGTAGCAATCCCCTTTACCTATCATGGTAACAATCCCCTTTACGTATCATGGTAACAATCCCCTTTACGTATCATGGTAACAATCCCCTTTACGTATCATGGTAACAATCCCCTTTACGTATCATGGTAGCAATCCCCTTTACGTATCATGGTAACAGTCCCCTTTACCTATCATGGTAACAATCCCCTTTAGGTATCATGGTAGCAATCCCCTTTACGTATCATGGTAACAATCCCCTTTACCTATCATGGTAACAACCCCCTTTACGCATCATGGAAACAATCCCCTTTACGTATCATGGTAACAATCCCCTTTACGTATCATGGTAACAATCCTTTTTACGTATCGCGGTAGCAATCCCCTTTACGTATCGTGGTAACAATCGCCTTTACGAATCATTGTACCAATCCCCTTTACGTATCATGGTAACAATCGCCTTTACGTGTCATTGTAACAATCCCCTTTACGTATCATGGTAACAATCCCCTTTACGTATCATGGTAACAATCCCCTTTACGTATCACTGTAACAATCCCGTTCACGTATCATGGTAACAATCCTTTTTAAGTATCATGGTAACAATCCCCTTACGTATCATGGTAACAACCCCTTTACGTATCATGGTAACAATCCCCTTTACGTATCATGGTAACAATCCCATTTACGTATCATGGTAACAATCCCCTTTACGTATGATGGTAACAATCCATTTTACGTATCATGGTAACAATCCCTTTACGTATCATGGTAACAATCCTTTTTACGTATCATGGTAACAATCCCCTTTACGTATCATTGTAACAATCCCCTTTACGTATCATGGTAACAATCCTTTTCAAGTATCATGGTAACAATCCCCTTTACGTATCATGGTAACAATCCCCATTACGTGTCATGGTAACAATCCCCTTTACGTATCATGGTAACAATTTCCTTTACGTATCATAGTAAAAATCCTTTTTACGTATCATGGTAAAAATCCTTTTTACGTATCATGATGACAATCCCCTTTACGTATCATGGTAACAATCCCCTTTACGTATCATTGTAACAATCCCCTTTATGTATCATGGTAGCAATCCCTTTACGTATCATGGTAACAACCACCTTTACGTATCTTGGTAACAATCCCCTTTACGTATCATGGTAACAATCCCCTTTACGTATCATGGTAACAATCCTCTTTACGTATCATGGTAACAATCCTCTTTACGTATCATGGTAACAATCCCCTTTTCGTATCATGGTGACAATCGCCTTTACATATCATGGTAACAATCCCCTTTACGTATCATGGTAACAATCCTCTTTACGTATCATGGTAACAATCCTCTTTACGTATCATGGTAACAATCGCCTTTACGTATCATTGTAACAATCCCGATGGTAACAATCCCCTTTACGTATCATGGTAACAATCCCCTTTACGTATCATGGTAACAATCCCCTTTACCTATCATGGTAACAATCCCCTTTACGTATCATGGTAACAATCCCCTTTACCTATCATGGTAACAATCCCCTTTACGTATCATGGTAACAATCCCCTTTACGTATCATGGTAATAATCCCCTTTACCTATCATGGTAACAATCCCCTTTACGTATCATGGTAACAATCCCCTTTACGTATCATGGTAACAATCCCCTTTACCTATCATGGTAACAATCCCCTTTACGTATCATGGTAAAAATCCTTTTTTCGCATCATGGTGACAATCCCCTTTACCTATCATGGTAACAATCCCCTTTAAGTATCATGGTAACAATCCCATTTACGTATCATGGTAACAATCCTGTTTACGTATCATGGTAACAATCCCCTAAACCTATCATGGTAACAATCCCCTTTACGTATCATGGTAACAATCCCCTTGACCTATCGTGGTAACAATCCCCTTTACGTATCATGGTAACAATCCCCTTTACCTATCATGGAAACAATCCCCTTTACGTATCATGGTAACAATCCCCTGTACGTATCATTGTAACAATCCCCTTTACCTATCATGGTAACAATCCCCTTTACGTATCATGGTAACAATCCCCTTTACGTATCATGGTAGCAATCACCTTTACCTATCATGGTAACAATCCCCTTTACGTATCATGGTAAAAATCCTTTTTTCGCATCATGGTAACAATCCCCTTTACCTATCATGGTAACAATCCCCTTTACGTATCATGGTAAAAACCCTTTTTACGTATCATGGTAACAATCCCCTTTACGTATCATGATAACAATCCCCTTTACCTATCATGGTAACAATCACCTTTACGTATCATGGTAAAAATTCATTTTACGTATCATGGTAACAATTCCATTCACGTATCATGGTAACAATCCCCTTTACGTATCATGGTAACAATCCCCTTTACGTATCATGGTAACAATACCCTTTACATATCATGGTAGCAATCCCCTTTACGTATCATGGTAACAATCCCCTTTACCTATCATGGTAACAACCCCCTTTACGCATCATGGAAACAATCCCCTTTACGTATCATGGTAACAATCCCCTTTACGTATCATGGTAACAATCCTTGTTACGTATCGCGGTAACAATCCCATTTACGTATCGTGGTAACAATCGCCTTTACGTATCATTGTAACAATCCTCTTTACGTATCATGGTAACAATCGCCTTTACGTATCATTGTAACAACCCCTTTTACGTATCATGGTAACAATCCCCTTTACGTATCATGGTAACAATCCCCTTTACGTATCTTGGTAACAATCCATTTTACGTATCATGGTAACAATCCCCTTTACGTATCATGGTAACAATCCCCTTTACGTATCATGGTAACAATCCTTTTTAAGTATCATGGTAACAATCCCCTTGACGTATCATGGTAACAATCCCCTTTACGTATCATGGTAACAATCCCCTTTACGTATCATGGTAACAATTCCCTTTACGTATCATAGTAAAAATCCTTTTTAAGTATCATGGTACAAATCCTTTTTACGTATTATGATGACAATCCCCTTTACGTATCATGGTAAAAATCCTCTTTTCGTATCATGGTAACAATCCCCTTTACGCATCATGGTAACAATCCCCTTTACGTATCATGGTAACAACCACCTTTACGTATCATGGTAACAATCCCCTTTGCGTATCATGGTAACAATCCCCATTACGTATCATGTTAACAATCCCCTTTACGTGTCATGGTAACAATCCCCATTAATTATCATGGTAACAATCTCCTTTACGTATCATGGTAACAATCCTTTTTACGTATCATGGTAACAAACCCCTTTACGTATCATGGTAACAATCCCCATTACGTATCATGGTAACAATCCCCTTTATGTATCATGGTGACAATCGCCTTTACATATTATGGTAACAATCCCCTTTACGTATCATGGTAACAATCCTTTTTACGTATCATGGTAACAATCCCCTTTACATATCATGGTACCAATCCCCTTTACGTATCATGGTAACAATCCCCTTTCCGTATCTTGGTAACAATCCTTTTTACGTATCATGGTAACAATCCCCTTTACGTATCATGGTAACAATCCCCTTTACGTATCATGGTAACAATCCTTTTCAAGTATCATGGTAACAATCCCCTTTACATATCATGGTAACAATCCCCATTACGTGTCATGGTAACAATCCCCTTTACGTATCATGGTAACAATTTCCTTTACGTATCATAGTAAAAATCCTTTTTACGTATCATGGTAAAAAGCCTTTTTACGTATCATGATGACAATCCCCTTTACGTATCATGGTAACAATCCCCTTTACGTATCATTGTAACAATCCCCTTTATGTATCATGGTAACAATCCCCTTTACCTATCATGGTAACAATCCCCTTTACGTATCATGGTAACAATCCCCTTTACGTATCATGGTAACAATCCCCTTACGTATCATTGTAACAATCCCCTTTACGTATCATGGTAACAATCCCCTTTACGTATCATGGTAACAATCCCCTTTACGTATCATGGTAACAATCCCCTTTACCTATCATGGTAACAATCCCCTTTACGTATCATGGTAAAAATCCTCTATTCGCATCATGGTAAAATCCCCTTTACCTATCATGGTAACAATCCCCTTTACGTATCATGGTAAAAACCCTTTTTACGTATCATGGTAACAATCCCCTTTACGTATCATGATAACAATCCCCTTTACCTATCATGGTAACAATCCCCTTTACGTATCATGGTAAAAATCCATTTTACGTATCATGGTAACAATTCCATTCACGTATCATGGTAACAATCCCCTTTACGTATCATGGTAACAATCCCCTTTACGTATCATGGTAACAATACCCTTTTACATATCATGGTAGCAATCTCAATCATCATGGTAACAATCCCCTTTACCTATCATGGTAACAACCCCTTACGCATCATGGAAACAATCCCCTTACGTATCATGGTAACAATCCTTACGTATCATGGTAACAATCCTGTTACGTATCGCGGTAAATAACCCCATTTACGTATCGTGGTAACAATCGCCTACGTATCATTGTAACAACTTTCTTACGTATCATGGTAACAATCGCCTTTACGTATCATTGTAACAATCCCTTACGTATCTTGCAACAATCCATTTTACGTATCATGGTAACAACTCTTGACGTATCACGCGGTAACAACTTTACGTATCATGGTAACAATCCCCTTTACGTATCATGGTAACAATTCCCTTTACGTATCATAGTAAAAATCCTTTTTAAGTATCATGGTACAAATCCTTTTTACGTATTATGATGACAATCCCCTTTACGTATCATGGTAAAAATCCTCTTTTCGTATCATGGTAACAATCCCCTTTACGCATCATGGTAACAATCCCCTTTACGTATCATGGTAACAACCACCTTTACGTATCATGGTAACAATCCCCTTTGAGTATCATGGTAACAATCCCCATTACGTATCATGTTAACAATCCCCTTTACGTGTCATGGTAACAATCCCCATTAATTATCATGGTAACAATCTCCTTTACGTATCATGGTAACAATCCTTTTTACGTATCATGGTAACAAACCCCTTTACGTATCATGGTAACAATCCCCATTACTTATCATGGTAACAATCCCCTTTATGTATCATGGTGACAATCGCCTTTACATATTATGGTAACAATCCCCTTTACGTATCATGGTAACAATCCTTTTTATGTATCATGGTAACAATCCCCTTTACATAACATGGTACCAATCCCCTTTACGTATCATGGTAACAATCCCCTTTCCGTATCTTGGTAACAATCCTTTTTACGTATCATGGTAACAATCCCCTTTACGTATCATGGTAACAATCCCCTTTACGTATCATGGTAACAATCTCATTTACGCATTGCTATGGTAAATAACCCTGCCAAAAGGATGGGGTAACAATTCATTTACGTATCATGGTAACAATCCCCTTTACGTATCATGGTAACAATCCCTTTTCGTATCATGGTAACAATCCTTGTTACGTATCGCGGTAACAATCCCATTTACGTATCGTGGTAACAATCGCCTTTACGTATCATTGTAACAATCCTCTTTACGTATCATGGTAACAATCCCCTTTACGTATCATGGTAACAATCCCCTTTACGTATCTTGGTAACAATCCATTTTACGTATCATGGTAACAATCCCCTTTACGTATCATGGTAACAATCCCCTTTACGTATCATGGTAACAATCCTTTTTAAGTATCATGGTAACAATCCCCTTGACGTATCATGGTAACAATCCCCTTTACGTATCATGGTAACAATCCCCTTTACGTATCATGGTAACAATTCCCTTTACGTATCATAGTAAAAATCCTTTTTAAGTATCATGGTACAAATCCTTTTTACGTATTATGATGACAATCCCCTTTACGTATCATGGTAAAAATCCTCTTTTCGTATCATGGTAACAATCCCCTTTACGCATCATGGTAACAATCCCCTTTACGTATCATGGTAACAACCACCTTTACGTATCATGGTAACAATCCCCTTTGAGTATCATGGTAACAATCCCCATTACGTATCATGTTAACAATCCCCTTTACGTGTCATGGTAACAATCCCCATTAATTATCATGGTAACAATCACCTTTACGTATCATGGTAACAATACTTTTTACGAATCATGGTAACAAACCCCTTTACGTATCATGGTAACAATCCCCATTACGTATCATGGTAACAATCCCCTTTATGTATCATGGTGACAATCGCCTTTACATATTATGGTAACAATCCCCTTTACGTATCATGGTAACAATCCTTTTTACGTATCATGGTAACAATCCCCTTTACATATCAAGGTACCAATCCCCTTTACGTATCATGGTAACAATCCCCTTTCCGTATCTTGGTAACAATCCTTTTTACGTATCATGGTAACAATCCCCTTTACATATCATGGTAACAATCCCCTTTACGTATCATGGTAACAATTCCATTTACGTATCATGGTAACAATCCCCTTTACGTATGATGGTAACAATCCATTTTACGTATCATGGTAACAATCCCTTTACGTATCATGGTAACAATCCTTTTTACGTATCATGGTAACAATCCCCTTTACGTATCATTGTAACAATCCCCTTTACGTATCATGGTAACAATCCTTTTCAAGTATCATGGTAACAATCCCCTTTACGTATCATGGTAACAATCCCCATTACGTGTCATGGTAACAATCCCCTTTACGTATCATGGTAACAATTTCCTTTACGTATCATAGTTAAAATCCTTTTTACGTATCATGGTAAAAATCCTTTTTACGTATCATGATGACAATCCCCTTTACGTATCATGGTAACAATCCCCTTTACGTATCATTGTAACAATCCCCTTTATGTATCATGGTAGCAATCCCTTTACGTATCATGGTAACAACCACCTTTACGTATCTTGGTAACAATCCCCTTTACGTATCATGGTAACAATCCCCTTTACGTATCATGGTAACAATCCCCTTTACGTATCATGGTAACAATCCCCTTTACGTATCATGGTAACAATCCCCTTTTCGTATCATGGTGACAATCGCCTTTACATATCATGGTAACAATCCCCTTTACGTATCATGGTAACAATCCTCTTTACGTATCATGGTAACAATCCTCTTTACGTATCATGGTAACAATCGCCTTTACGTATCATTGTAACAATCCCCTTTACGTATCATGGTAACAATCCCCTTTACGTATCATGGTAACAATCCCCTTTACGTATCTTGGTAACAATCCATTTTACGTATCATGGTAACAATCCCCTTTACGTATCATGGTAACAATCCCCTTTACGTATCATGGTAACAATCCTTTTTAAGTATCATGGTAACAATCCCCTTGACGTATCATGGTAACAATTTCCTTTACGTATCATGGTAACAATCCCCTTTACGTATCATGGTAACAATTCCCTTTACGTATCATAGTAAAAATCCTTTTTAAGTATCATGGTACAAATCCTTTTTACGTATTATGATGACAATCCCCTTTACGTATCATGGTAAAAATCCTCTTTTCGTATCATGGTAACAATCCCCTTTACGCATCATGGTAACAATCCCCTTTACGTATCATGGTAACAACCACCTTTACGTATCATGGTAACAATCCCCTTTGCGTATCATGGTAACAATCCCCATTACGTATCATGTTAACAATCCCCTTTACGTGTCATGGTAACAATCCCCATTAATTATCATGGTAACAATCTCCTTTACGTATCATGGTAACAATCCTTTTTACGTATCATGGTAACAAACCCCTTTACGTATCATGGTAACAATCCCCATTACGTATCATGGTAACAATCCCCTTTATGTATCATGGTGACAATCGCCTTTATGTATCATGGTGACAATCGCCTTTACGTATCATGGTAACAATCCTTTTTACGTATCATGGTAACAATCCCCTTTACATATCATGGTCCCAATCCCCTTTACGTATCATGGTAACAATCCCCTTTCCGTATCTTGGTAACAATCCTTTTTACGTATCATGGTAACAATCCCCTTTACGTATCATGGTAACAATCCCCTTTACGTATCATGGTAACAATCCCATTTACGTATCATGGTAACAATCCCCTTTACGTATGATGGTAACAATCCATTTTACGTATCATGGTAACAATCCCTTTACGTATCATGGTAACAATCCTTTTTACGTATCATGGTAACAATCCCCTTTACGTATCATTGTAACAATCCCCTTTACGTATCATGGTAACAATCCTTTTCAAGTATCATGGTAACAATCCCCTTTACGTATCATGGTAACAATCCCCATTACGTGTCATGGTAACAATCCCCTTTACGTATCATGGTAACAATTTCCTTTACGTATCATAGTAAAAATCCTTTTTACGTATCATGGTAAAAATCCTTTTTACGTATCATGATGACAATCCCCTTTACGTATCATGGTAACAATCCCCTTTACGTATCATTGTAACAATCCCCTTTATGTATCATGGTAGCAATCCCTTTACGTATCATGGTAACAACCACCTTTACGTATCTTGGTAACAATCCCCTTTACGTATCATGGTAACAATCCCCTTTACGTATCATGGTAACAATCCCCTTTTCGTATCATGGTGACAATCGCCTTTACATATCATGGTAACAATCCCCTTTACGTATCATGGTAACAATCCCCTTTACGTATCATCGTAACAGTCCCCTTTACGTATCATGGTGACAATTCCCTTTTACGTATCATGGTAACAATCCCCTTTACGTATCATGGTAACAATCCCCTTTACATGTCATGGTAACAATCTCCTTTACATATCATGGTAACAATCCCCTTTACGTATCATGGTAACAATCCCCTTTACGTATCATGGTAACAATCCCAGTTACATATCATGGTAACAATCCCCTTTTCGTATCATGGTGACAATCGCCTTTACATATCATGGTAACAATCCCCTTTACGTATCATGGTAACAATCCCCTTTAGGTATCATGGTAACAGTCCCCTTTACGTATCATGGTGACAATTCCCTTTTACGTATCATGGTAACAATCCCCTTTACGTATCATGGTAACAATCCCCTTTACGTGTCATGGTAACAATCTCCTTTACATATCATGGTAACAATCCCCTTTACGTATCATGGTGACAATCCCCCTTACGTGTCATGGTAACAATCCTTTTTACGTGCCATGCTACCAATCCCCTTTACGTATCACGGTAACAATCCCCTTTACGTATCATGGTAACAGTCCCCTTTACGTATCATGGTGACAATTCCCTTTTACGCATTATGGTAACAATCCCCTTTACGTATCATGGTAACAATCCCCTTTTCGTATCATGGTGACAATCGCCTTTACATATCATGGTAACAATCCCCTTTACGTATCATGGTAACAATCCCCTTTACGTATCATGGTAACAGTCCCCTTTACGTATCATGGTGACAATTCCCTTTTACGCATTATGGTAACAATCCCCTTTACGTATCATGGTAACAATCCCCTTTACATGTCATGGTAACAATCTCCTTTACATATCATGGTAACAATCCCCTTTACGTATCATGGTGACAATCCCCCTTACGTGTCATGGTAACAATCCTTTTTACGTGCCATGCTACCAATCCCCTTTACGTATCACGGTAACAATCCCCTTTACGTATCATGGTGACAATTCCCTTTACGTATCATGGTAACAATCCCGTTTACGTATCATGGTAACAATCCATTTTACGTATCGCGGTAACAATCCCACTTTACGTATCGTGGTAACCATCGCCTTTACGTATCATTGTAACAACCCCCTTTACGTGTAATGATAACAATCGCCTTTACGTATCATTGTAACGATCCCCTTTACGTATCATGGTAACAATCCCCTTTACGTATCATGGTAACAATCCCCTTTACGTATCTTGGTAACAATACTTTTTACGTATCATGGTAACAATCCCCAATACGTATCATGGTAACAATCCCCTTTACGTATCATGGTAACAATCCCCTTTACGTATCATGGTAACAATCTCCTTTACGTATCATGGTAACAACCACCTTTACGTATCATGGTAACAATCCCCTTTATGTATCATGGTAACAATCCCCTTTACGTATTATGGTAACAACCCCCTTTACGTATCATGGTAACAATCCCCTTTTCGTATCATGGTAACAATCCCCTTTACGTATCATGGTAACAATTTCCTTTCAGTATCATAGTAAAAATCCATTTTACGTATCATGGTAAAAATCCTTTTTACGTATCATGATGACAATCCCCTTTACGTATCATGGTAACAATCCCCTTGACGTATCATGGTAACAATCCCCTTTACGTATCATGGTAACAATCCCCTTTACGTATCATGGTGACAATCGCCTTTACATATCATGGTAACAATCCCCTTTACGTATCATGGTAACAATCCCCTTTACGTATCATGGTAACAGTCCCCTTTACGTATCATGGTGACAATTCCCTTTTACGTATCATGGTAACAATCCCCTTTACGTATCATGGTAACAATCCCCTTTACGTGTCATGGTAACAATCTCCTTTACATATCATGGTAACAATCCCCTTTACGTATCATGGTAACAATCCCCTTCACGTATCATGGTAACAATTCCCGTTACATATCATGGTGACAATCCCCTTTACGTGTCATGGTAACAATCCCCTTTACATATCATGGTAACAATCCTTTTTACGTATCGCGGTAACAATCCCCTTTACGTATCGTGGTAACCATCGCCTTTACGTATCATTGTAACAACCCCCTTTACGTATCATGGTAACAATCCCCTTTACTTATCATGGTAACAATCCCCTTTACGTATCTTGGTAACAATCCTTTTTGCGTATCATGGTAACAATCCCCTTTACGCATCATGGTAACAATCCCCTTTACGTATCATGGTAAAAATCTCCTTTACGTATCATGGTAACAACCCCCTTTACGTATCATGGTAACAATCCCCTTTACGTATCATGGTAAAAATCCCCTTTACGTATTATGGTAACAACCCCCTTTACGTATCATGGTAACAATCCCCTTTACGTATCATGGTAACAATCCCCTTTACGTATCATGGTAACAATCCCCTTTACGTATCATGGTAACAACCCCCTTTACGTATCATGGTAACAATCCCCTTTACGTATCATGGTAACAATCCTTTTTACGTATCATGGTAACAATTCCCTTTACGTATCATGGCAACAATCCCCTTTACGTATCATGGTGACAATCCCCTTTACATATCATGGTGACAATCCCCTTTACGTATCATGGTAACAATCCCCTTTACGTATCATGGTAACAATCCCCTTTACGTATCATGGTAACAATCCCCGTTACGTATCATGGTGACATTCCCCTTTACGTGTCATGGTAACAATCCCCTTTACATATCATGGTAACAATCCCCTTTACGTATCATGGTAACAATCCCCTTTACGTATCATGGTGACAATTCCAATTACGTATCATGGTAACAATCCCCTTTTCGTGTCATGGTAACAATCTCCTTTACATATCATGGTAACAATCCCCTTGACGTATCATGGTAACAATCCCCTTTACGTATCATGGTAACAATCCCCTTTACGTATCATGGTAACAATCCCCTTTACGTATCTTGGTAACAATCCCCTTTACGTATCATGGTAACAATCCCCTTTACGTATCATGGTAACAATCCCCTTTACGTATCATGGTAACAATCTCCTTTACGTATCATGGTAACAACCCCCTTTACGTATCATGGTAACAATCCCCTTTACGTATCATGGTAACAATCCCCTTTACGTATTATGGTAACAACCCCCTTTACGTATCACGGTAACAATCCCCTTTACGTATCATGGTAACAATCCCCTTTACGTATCATGGTAGCAACCACCTTCACGTATCATGGTAACAATCCCCTTTTCGTATCATGGTAACAATCCCCTTTACGTATCATGGTAACAATCCCCTTTACGTGTCATGGTAACAATCCCCTTTACATATCATGGTAGCAATCCCCTTTATGTATTCATGGTAACAATCCTTTTACGTATCATGGTAACAATCCCCTTTACGTATCATGGTAACAATCCCCTTTACGTATCATGGTGACAATCCCCTTTACATATCATGGTGACAATCCCCTTTACGTATCATGGTAACAATTCCCTTTACGTATCATGGTAACAATCCCCTTTACATATCATGGTAACAATCCCCGTTACGTATCATGGTGACAATACACTTTACGTGTCATGGTAACAATCCCCTTTACATATCATGATAACAATCCCCTTTACGTTTCATGGTAACAATCCCCTTTACATATCATGGTAAGAATCCCCTTTACGTATCATGGTAACAATCCCCTTTACGTATCATGGTGACAATTCCGTTACGTATCATGGTAAGAATCCCCTTTACGTATCGTGGTAACAATCCCCTTGACGTGTCATGGTAACAATCCCCTTTACATATCATGGTAAGAATCCCCTTTACGTATCATGGTAACAATCCCCTTTACGTATCATCGTAACAATCTCCGTTACGTATCATGGTAACAATCCCCTTTACGTATCATGGTAACAATCCCCTTTACGTATCATGGTAACAATCCCCTTTGCGTATCATAGTAACAATCCCATTTACGTATTACGGTAACAATCCCCTTTACGTATCATGATAACAATCCCCTTTACGTATCATGGTAACAATCCCCTTTACGACAAAACACTATGGCAGAAACTTATAAATCAGAGCTAGACCACCAAGCACCTCCACTCAAAGTTTCTCAAATTTGGCAATACACAGCGAAGTGTGCAAGACTCATGGAGTTACATTTCGTAACTTGTGTCTAATTCGGCTTAACCCGGGGCTTGGGCCTGTATGATAATCCCCATATACTTCAATATCCTCATGGTGTTCATTTAAGCAGAGGCAATCAAAGCGTGAGCGAGATGAGCGTTATTCTCTAGATAACGACGTTACTACGAATATCATATGGATTAAGAATACCGATCAGTGATACGGATGCCACAGTTTTTTTTCTTTGGTGTTAGCACGTATTATGGAATACGAATAGGTCTTCAGTTTGGAATATGGACGCAGAGATTCTTCAATGGACGTTGGCTGAATAGTGAATGACGGACCAGAAGCTTATAATTTCTTCTTCATACTCAGATTGAATCAATTGTAAGACAGTGCTCGCGCTCTCGCAACTTGCCTTTTCGATCATCGGCGACTGCCGAGAAAACCTGATCAACAGATATACCTCGGAATATTGACATTCAGTGCCGGGATCTGATATTTCGGTAAATAAAAACAAATATTGATAAAAATTTCCAGTGGGCGCGGATCTAAATATATATTTTTCAGTGGGACTTAAAAGAGGAAAACATACAAGTGAATAAGAAAGATTAACGTCAGTCTGTTCCAATTGTCGAATTGACGTTATGGCGTTAAACAAATGAATCTATTGAAAACATTTGCCACAACGTCAGTTCGACAAATATAGGTATCAAGAAGAACATAATTACGTTATTATTTCTTATACCTGTATAACTGATGATATATATACCGTATTTTACAATTATTGCTAGAAATGGAAACTGTCAGTATTAGCAAATAAAAATGTATGGTATTCGGGAAGGGTGGCCGTTTGTAAAGCACTTCAACTTTTACTTGTGGAACACAGGTTATCAACATATATTGGCCTGTACATGGTGCGGTTAAAATCGAAAAAATAAAATGTCCTAAAAATACTTAGGTTTTAATGTAACGGCAAGATAAAATATAAGTACACAATGTGTGAAAGTTTTAGTGCGATTGTGTTATGATTATAGTTATCACATGAAACTGAAATCCACAGCTTGTGCTATTTCGTAACAAAAGGGTCTAAATCGAGTCCTTCAGACACACATTTAGACGCGAAGGACCCCTTGGATCAAAACGCCATTTAACCCGGTGTTGTGTGGTAAGATTATATTCCCACAGCTGAAATATCTTTTTGGTCCAAGGGGTCCTTCATACTAAAAATGAAAAGTTATGATTCATAACGTTTGAAGTTCTCGTAAGTAGATTAAAGTGACAAAATAGCCTGTTACAGTTGTTCGTATGTCGTGGTGTAGTGGATACGCACGTTGGATCACAAGCACCTCAAAATTTTGTTCGAATCCCAGGAGGTCAACATGTGTGAGGTCGACAAGTTATTTCAATCTTTCTCATTTTTGTAAAAAAAAATGCATTCAGTATATCTGAAATAAGATTTTAGGCTATCATTATAAACCAATTAAAAGTAAAATAAATATTGTTTACCGCTAACCCGATACCGTGTGGACATTACGGGCCAGCTAAACGAACAATCAGTCGCTACCTGTTACAACGCCAATAAATTCGCCTAAATTGTGTATTTATTCTCCAATATGTGCATGTTAAATCGACTGCAACATGGTGAAATAATAACGTCTTGGTACGGAACATATGTGAAGCTATCATGGTTCACCGTAACATTCAGTCCGTTGAGTGACAGTTGTCGCCGCCAACAAGTTGTACATTGCATTGTGATTGACAGATGGAGAGAAGAAATGCACATTTCTACGAGTCGGCTAGCTGTGGGCAAAAACCCCGCCTTAACATACCATCTCCTTTACATATTTAGGAATTGTTTCTACGAGTGGAGGTTCTTTTGCAAATGCACATAATATCCTAGCGGGACAAGCACAAAAAAGCTGTATTTAGTCTTCAACAATCATTGTCTAAATTATCTTACATTAAACCTCTACATAGATTAGAACTGTTTTACAAACTGGTCTTACCCGTTCTGAAATACGGCTCAGAAATTTGGGGATTTGCAAATGCAGACTTGATAGAGCGGGTGCATTTACAATATTGTAAGCTGGTTTTAGGGGTTAAAAAATGTACACAAAATGATTTCATCTACGGTGAACTGGAAAGACGCTCATTGATTACAAAACAAATATACAGTATTATTCAAATATTAGTTGCGATGTCCGAAATCTATAACGTACTTTTTGAAGATAGTTTAGCTCACCCAAACAAAAATACTTGCTGTACTTTTGAAGGAGCTTCTTGCAAGATTAGGTTATTTTACGCATGGCAGGCACAGAGGGTAGGCGAAACAAGGTAATATCGGTAAAAATACACGGAACTTGAATGAACCAGGAGTGAGTGAATAGGGTTTAACGTCGCTTTCAACATTTTTTCAGCTATATCACGACGGGGAAGGGAAGGGAAGGGAGGGAAGGGGGAGAGGCAGGGAAACCTACTTGTAACAGAGCATATCTAATGCTGCCATTTTATAGTGCTGTCCCACTGAAATATCATGCCGTAGGCAGACATGACACCCCACTCAGTCGCATTATACTGACACCGAGCGAACCAGTCCTTGTTCTATCCTCCTAATGCTGAGCGTAAGCGAGGGAGCAACAAGTTCCATTTTTCAAGTCTTAGGTATGACCCGGCTTGGGATCGAACCCAGTACCTACCGCTTACGAGGCCGACGAATGAACCAAACAACGCTGAGCAGATTTATACTCCAAATCGGTTTGTGTGTTCTAAACAAAATTTCTTGAGAAACCGACATGTGACCGCATCAACAAAACAAACTTGCGTCAAACAGAATAAAAGTCGAAATGTACGTGCTGAAAATATGGACAAAAATAAGATTTTTACTCCCCAACGGCTTTTGGCGGACGATAAACTAAATAAGTTGATTCATAGTACATCAAGTATTAAGGACTTTATTGTTCATTTCCAAAGGACTTTTACAACGGCCGTACTAAGACTAGAGGGCTAGACCGACTTTTTGACATGTGACTTTAATACACGACACTAATGCCCCACAGGGGTCGAATTATTTATCCTAATTATAAAACAAACCCAAAGGCGAAACTGTGCTAAGTTGTAACATGTTGTAGTTACGTGCTATGTTACCAGACCATGTTTGGCCTGGTAACCGCGACTTTATATGCTCTTTTGAATGTAATATTTACTTGTAGAAGAACATCCAAAGATGTGAAAACGTTTCAAGTATAATACAGTATCGGAAGCTCCATCATGCTATCTTTGTTTTGTTATTTATTTAAAAGGGTCAAACGTGAAGATAAATCGTTTGAAAATAGAGAAATTGCCGACACGCTCACATTGCTCTAATGCGCATTTCGGCTGTTTATTCAGCTTCTTCAGAGAGCATACTCACGGTATGCCAGATCGTAACAGTTTTATAAGGTACAGTGTTGTATAACATTGTCCTTGGTGATCGTATCCAATATACGTCATCTATATATATCCCTTGAATGAAGTCGTTAATCTGTAAACCCATGGTCTTGTTGTATATGTATAGATTATAAGAATAAACATGTACATGTATATCACGTGACATCTAGAATATCTTGTAGCATGCACCACTTGCAATGGAAATTCTTATGATTCATATTACTTTTGCTCACAATTTTTTCCATTTTATACTCATATTTTATTTTGTGTAGAAGACTACTAAATTCTGTTGTTTTTTTTTGCTTGAAATCTGTGGTAATAAATACATTGCTTAGTAATCAATAGTAAGTGATTACGCATTTTAAGGTAATTGAATAATTGCACGTTTGGGTTCCGAACCACCTGCCTTCTCGATTTCGGCTGAATATATAATCTAATATTACTAATAGTCTAATATTATTGTATAACGACATAATGTTTGCATAGCTATCACGAATGGTTGTATAATACGTTACCTTCTTGTGTCTGGATGGTGGGTTTCTCGATTGGTCGCCTCCGCACGTCTGAAAACTTTTATAAGTTTCGCAAGAAGTAGAATTTCAAAAGTTTGTGGATGTCAATACATGGAATTTCGTATTCGACTCCACTTCCCCACTCGCACTCTCGAGTTCACGAATATTTCGATTCACACTGAGATGAGCGTTCGATATGTCAGATCCATTCTACACACGTCTGTGCGTGCTAAAGGAACAGTTTAACTTTGTTGGAACGTCAAGATATTTATGAGGTCTACCTCAGCAAAGTCCACTTTTTCTTGTTAGTCTGGCTTAGAGAATTTGCATACACCGTAGTCCTTTTCACGGGGCCTGTATAGGATATTATTCACATGCGTCAGTGCTCACAAAGTGAGGGCGGAGTTTATCGCGAGCTTTCTGAGAAAACTAACGGTATTTTTTTTCTTCTTTTTTTATCGCGAGCTTTCTAAGAAAACTAACGGTATAAGTTTCCCTAAAAGGACACGATTGATGTTGTGCGACCACCATGACTCACCAAAAAATCCAGTCTTGTTCAGATGTATTCTTCGGAACTATCAGAACTACGACTGGCGAACCGTTAGCTTCGCTTGGTGTAAGATTTTTTTAATAGATAAATAACTTGAATATTGTGATATACATGTGTTCGTTGACAAATGAAATAGACACCAGATAAAGGCTTCCACGTGAGAGTTGAATACTGGTGCATTAAATATACGCACGTAGATTATAGCTAAGAAGTGTGTCTATATTAAATATACGGCGCAGATTATAGCTTGAAATTTGTCTATAAAATGTATGTACGTAGTTTAAATATCAGAATTTTGTCTACTAAATATATGTACTTAGATTATGACTCAGAAGTTGTCTATTAAATATATGTTCGTAGATTATAGCTCAGAAGGTTTATTTCTATATCAGAAACACTGTTCAGGTGATTTAACGGCGACGTTAATCAAACACCTGAGTCTATTATAAAATGGCCTGATATCGAAAACACTAATACTCTGGGTCACATCTGATAGAGCACTGATCGAATCTGTCGAATACTCCATAAAATGGGCGCTTATTGTATTTATCTGACAGGCAAACTTAGGAGTGATTGCCCTGTGCTGTTCATAGGCTGAGGGCAGAGCTTCATTGTTTTATTCCGCTAGAGGGTTGATAACATTTCGCGGAGTGACGTGATCGCCTGTGAGGACTCACTATGATGGGGACAAATTTTGTCATCAGTGTCAACTGATCCATATTGTGGAACCATGCTAAACATGAATGGATCCCACGATCCCTTTCGCGAAGCCGACTGGTGACGCCAAGTTGGGGCGAGACCAGCGATTCACAGTCAATTCACCCACAAACGATTTCCCCCACAAACAATTCACTCACAAATTCAGGTCGATTCACCCACAAAAAAGGCAATTAACCCACAACCAGGTCAATTTATCCACAGTCTCAATGTTGGTTAATTTAACATACACAATGGTTAAATTTCAGAGGACATAGGTATATTGCATATATTGGGCTGTTCTTTGACTGCTGTTTGGGGGGATATGTTGTCTGAAAAGTGTTTAATTTCATAAATATTAATAAACAGTACAATTTTATAATTATCCAAGGATGACTTCAAAGCAAACATTCGCTCATTGTATAAATAATCTATGAAAAGATTACAAATAGGTGGCGAAAGAATTATTGGTCTATTTGAGAAATAATTCCTTGTTTGCTGTGGTAAAATACGTAAAATAGATCGGGCTGCAATAGGATGAGTAAGTTTGGTCACGAATGCCGTGAAGACTGATAGTAAACAAGGAATTATTTCTATTTCACCATACTGAAAACGGCACAATGTGGAGATGTTTCCTGGAAAGAAAGATATTCTCGTGTATTTAAAACTGGACTAACACCC
>JAVTVY010046761.1:0-22813 GCA_036873755.1 Hanleya hanleyi
CCTCCCATTGTGTTTTTCTCGGCGAGACGAGAAAAACGAGACCCCACAACCCATAGTAAAGCCCACAAAAAAAGTGACCACCCCTCCCCCCATATAGCCAGCATGAGCCTATATACAGACCTCGGTGACTTTTCCCAAAAATTTCACCGATTCGCTCCGGGACCCTTCCCATTGTCATTTTCTTGGCGAAACGAGAAAAACGAGACCCCATAAGCCATAGTAAAGCCCACGAAAAAAATTGACCATCCCCATACCCCATACAGGCATTTTCCCTTATATTGTATAATACAGACCCCTATTGTAGGGGTAAAGTCCGTGTTCCGCTTTTTATAGTTTCGGAAAAAATCCTAATTTTACATGCACCCACCCCATTGACTTGATAGGCAGGCCCCGATAAGCCCGGGGACCGATATTAGCCCTTTTGGCTAGAGCGGATAGAGGTTTTTCCCTATTTTGGGGTACAGTCCGTGTCCCGCTTTTTATATTTTGGGAAAAAAATTCTAATTTTACATGCACCCACCACATTGACTTGATAGGCAGGCACCGATAAGCCCGGGGACCGACATTAGCCCTTTTGGCTAGGGTTAATAGGGGTTTTCCCCTATTTTAGGGGTAAAGTCCGTGTTCCGCTTTTTATAGTTTCGGGAAAAAATCCGAATTTTACATGCACCCACCCCATTGACTTGATAGGCAGGTCCCAATAAGCCCGGGGACCGATATTAGTCCTTTTGGCTAGGGTTGATAGGTGTTTTCCCCTATTTTAGAGGTAAAGTCCGTGTTCCGCTTTTCATAGTTTCGGAAAAATCCTAATTTCACATACACCCAACCATGACTGGATGCCCCTTCACGAATGCTTCACTTTGATACCTCACTCGACCCAATCGGACCATGCAGCGTATTTGAAGTCTGGAGACTACTTTTTCTCCGCGGAAGCTTTTTGAAGCGACCGCATCACCACCAGACCGCATCACCGCGGAAGAATACATGCCCAGGGGCCCTTTGCCGGAACTATAGTGACCTTGAGCTGGTGGCGCCCCCTAGATTGGATCTCTCCTGTGTTGGAGGTAGCTTTCGGTCTCTTTGGGGAGATGACGGGGAGTTCCCTATACCTTTAACCTGGAAAAAAGGGCACCAAGAGTTACCTCCCTGGAAAACTGTACTTTAAATAGCCTTATACTACTACTGACGTCACTGGGACGTCATCGAGACGGTCATTTTGAATTTTCATTACATTTCCTGGTAGAGCTTGACACAAGGGTAGGATGTGGTAAGTTTCAGCCCTCGAGCTAGATGGTTAAGAAATATATTTAGGAGGAGGGGAGAAATGCGAAATCCCCCCGCCCCCCCCCCCCCCCCCCTCTCTCCACCAAGCTGCGATGCACCCCCATATCGCCAAGGCCAGATACAGTTAAACCAGATAGAACTATTGTCTGAAAATGTTTCGCCAGTTTACTTGTTGTGTAACTGATAGAAAGGTGGTTTCTGTTGTGGTTTCTTCAAACACTTAGACAAACCGAAACAGTTTGTTCGAGTGTTATGACAAAATAATTCGACGAATTATCCTGGGATATTCTTCTAAGTCATCATATCTCATTCCTGAAGGGCTCTCGTGAAACTGATTGGATGATACTGGAGATTGTCGTTCGAGAAATTTCTCCATCTCCGTATGCATTTAACCCTACCTGGCCTGAGGGGAGGCTATTTTGCCCCCCCCCTCCCCCCCACCAAACTATCTGCGCTATATCCGGAACGACAAAAAATGGAGAGCTGAAACTCCTTGACTTTATAGTTTGTCATATTGGGGTCATTTTGAGCCTATTTGCATGACCCCCCGAGCAGAGGATCATGGGTAAATCCAAGATGGCGGCCACATGGGGTAGCAGAAAAATGATATTTTTGTCATACTTCTTCAAAATTTCTGCTTTTCCGCGATGAAAAGTGGGCAAAAACTATTTTATTTCACATCACACTAATATTTACTAATTTATCACGCAGTTTTTGCGGAGAAATTGCAAAAATAAAAAAATCGGAAAATCTGACCGAAAAATAGACCAAAAAATGCCGTCATTGTGACGTCATCAAAGCGGCCATATTAAATTTATAGGTTTAGGGTATAGTGTGATAAGTTTCAGCTCCCTAGCTCAAGGGGTAAGAAAAATAATTAGGGCTCCCCCCTCCTCCCCAGGCCTGGACAGGTCTCAAAACCCAGGCCAGATAGGGTTAACGTCACCCAATCAACGTCAGGAGGGCCCTAATGATCGTTCAGTGTGACAATATAATAAGGGCATTGGTTGGTCAGATGTGTCACGTGTGAAACTCTGGCATCGTCCTGTAATATGTGATAGTCTCTATCTTTTCTAAAATTTCAGATTTTGCCATGATCAATCTACCAACAGGATTCTAGTGGCATTCAAGCAATGTTGTCGGTAAGTTCTTTGGTCCATCAAGTCACCACCGGTGTAGAGGGTAATTAAGTCCGCTAGTTCTTTCAATCCGCTTGTAGGTTTCAACCAAGATAGTACTTGTTCTCGTAACATGCACACATTAAGAATACGGATAATGTACGTTCCTACGAAGTAGGCTCTCATTTGCAAATTGTCCGGTAATGAGTGTGTCAGTCCATCCGAATCATTTCTCAGACAAAATAAGGAAAACCGTTCACATTAGAACCTTGATTTTTGGCATGAACGTGCATTAGGGGACTATTAGCAGCAAGTTCTGAGCTGCCCAACTTTTGATGAAAATTTGACCTACTTAGGTGAACTATAATCCTCGAAATTGGCAAAAACATGTTCTAATGCCTCCTAAGGCCATGGAAATGCGCTCAATTAGGTCAATGTCATGGTGACCTTACCTAATTGGGTCACGGTCAATGTGACCTATTTCTGACCCAATTTCTGACCTAATTAGGTGACTTAGAAACCACGAAATTGGCAAAACATGTCTCAATGCCTCCTACGACCATGGAAATGGTCAGTCTTAGGTCGTAACCCAGTAACGCCCTCAATTAGATGCAACATTAAATGGGTGGTGGAAAACGATGCCGGGGTACTAAAAAGAAGTCATATGACCCCACAGACAAATATACTAACTGCATATTTCTAAACACATCGCAAAAACCAAATGCAATCCCTGTGATGATTTGTATTCCAGCCACTATTTTATTGTAGATGTTCATGTGGTCATCTTGAATGAAATGACCTCACGGCTCCTGGCACCGGCTTGAGCGGTATTAGATACAAATATTTCAGAGCGATGATGTAATTGTCCTATCATGTTATCAGTTGGAAAATGATTAACTTTGTGACAAAAACGGTCCAAACGGGTGAGTATATATAGAATGCAAGTTCGTATTGATAACGACCAATCGCAATATTCTCCACCCTGTTTACGAGTCACAAAACTACAATCACATTGATTTGTAAAGAGGACAAGCCCCGGGGACGGAACGTTCACCAGCAGAATCCCACCATATACAGGCAACAAGTAAACGAGACTTTAAATGGGTGGTGGAAAACGATGTCGACGTACCGACAAGAAGTCATATGACAACATAGAAAATATACTGACTACATATTTCTGGACACATCACAAGAACCAAAAGTGATCTCAGTCACGCTTTTGTTGTAGCTGTTCATGTGAACATGATGTTAGATACAAATATTTCAGAGCGATGATGTGATTACCAGATCAAGTCGTCTGCTGGAAAATGATGACCTATATGTCCTCCAGGTAGACAAAAACGGTTCGAAGTATTTATAGAATGCAAGTTCATATTCGGAACAAATACCTGCGATACCCGACCAAGCGCTTTATTATCCACTCAACGCCCGTCTTAACGCAGTGACGCCCTCAACGCTGGGAAGTAGTAACACACACACACACACGCACATACATACACACACACACGTTTCCCCTTAGAGCTTAACGTCTTGACGCATTCAGATGAGAGAGATAAAGAGAGTACAAAAAGTATGATTTATCAACCATTTTATTATCACCATCGATACATCATACACATGCTGGAGGAAACGCACTGGATATGTTTATTATGATTTTTTATGTCTTTTCGTGTCACCATCTTGGTCGCTTTTGTCCAATGAGAAGCTCCCATTTGAGAAACCGCCCTTGTTCAGCGCATCGTCGGCCATGTTCGCTCCTTTTCGTGTTCAGAGGCATCATCCATTCGCTCTGGCCTACCCCTAAGCGTTTTCGGGCAGTCCATCCCCTCAATGCAAAATGGATAATCACATGCTCTCGTGGGTTCCATTTCGTGAAGATTTGGGTCAGTTACAGGCGGGAGGATAAATTACAACACATATAAGGGAAGTGGGAAGAGGTGCCGACATACTGACAGAGTCATATGACTTCACAGTATAGTCTTCCGGTTAACCAATTCTAAAGCGCATGAGGCTAAAGTCTAGTTTCCCATCTCCATCGGCATTTTTATGAAGGCCTAAATTGTCTCATACAGAATCAGCTGATTTGTGGTGCACACCTGGTGTGCTGTATCGACGTCAACCATGAGTTTGTTTAGTATTTGTTTCTTGGCAATGCAGGCTTTCTCGTTGGTGTGGGGCTGCATCCGTGGTTTCAGCTTGGTGTAAAGCTGTGTCAATAATAACATCAATGCTTTCTCGTTGGCATAGGGTTGCATCGCTCACGCCCTTGGCCGTGGTATTTTAAGGGAACATATGGGAGTTTGGGCGATCTAGGGCCCATCGTTGTTCCAAATATGACGTAGAGAATGTCGCCTTGAATTTCGTGTGATGAAGACTGAGGCTGGGTGTTTATACCGGTAGTGACATCATGGTGCGCACGAAGAGTCAGGGAGTAGTAGAGAAAGTTGGCATTCCGGGTTTGCGCATGGGCGTGTTTGGAGGATAAATGGGTCATCCGGGCTCTAAATGAGCCGGACATGATCTCTTTTTGAAGCTCTCGTCGCATAGACGATGATTGGCGTGGTTCACGGAGTACACCCTTATACCCTAGCCCATATGGGGTAGTGAGTGATATGTGGGTTAATGTGGGTACGGGGTGAAGGGACTATCTCACCTGGTAGATTTACTTTTCTTATTGGCGGATTTACAATGATGAATCTTCTTGTACAACGATGGGTGTGGGGATACCATGGGCGATAGGATGTAGTAGTCACTGCGTTAAAATTGGTTCATTCACTCACTCATTTACTCACTCACCCACTCGTTCTTTACTCATAGGAGACTAACTCTGTCAGGAGAGACAGACTCCTTATTCCCGGCCCACTTCACCATACCACACATAGTATCCCTCACATCCACTCTTGTGCAAGAACATGCATGTGCATAAAGTCCGTCATTCCAAGTATATTGTACCCAGGGGAAGGTTACTCTCTCAAGCTAGGCAGACTAGAGTATAGGGGAGTACACAGTCAAAACCACTATAATCGTGGTCTACAGCCTGAACACGAGACCCTGTTTGATCCATTCAACGCATGTGTTGTCCATCTTTCGGCAAAACACTCTCATGCATACTTCAAAATGCCATAGTTGGCTACTACTCCTCGATCGACTGTGCATGCGCACCATTACTGCACTCGCGGTAAAAACACCCGAGCCTTAGTCCACACCACGAGAGCTTCAATACGACACCATGAATAACATTTCTGGAGTGAGGAAGACCCCTGAATCGCCCGAAGACGCCCATGCGCACCTCTGAAATACAATCTTTCTCTATTACTCATCGATTGCGCATGTACACCATGACGTTACTTTTAGTAATGGATAGTATCTCTTTCAAAGTAGATCGCTCCTTCGTCGAAAAGGATCATCTCTGTCATGTGTCAAACTGGTTCGTACCTCCCTTTGTCAAACTGTGCCGCTGTCAAACTGGATCGTCGCACTGTCATACTAGACAGTCCCTCTCTCCGACTGGATCATCACATTACTCGATCGGATGGTTCCTCTATCCGACTGAATCTGGATCACCCCACTCTCAATCAATTTCAGACCGGTTCGACTTTTATATCGGATGGATCGTCCATCTGTCCAACTAGGTCATCCCCTTGTCTGACTGAATCCTTCCTCTGTTCAGCTGGATCCTCCCTTTGTTCGACTGAATCCTTTCTCTGTTCGACTAGACCCTTCCTCTGCCCGCCTGGGTCCACCCTCTGTCCGATTAAATCCGCCTCCTGTTCGACTGGATCATCCCATGTCCGACAGTATCCTCCATCTGTCCAACTGGATCCTCCCTCTGTCCGACTGATCCACCATCTGTCCAATTAGTTCCCCTCTCTGTCCGACTGGATCCTCGCTCTGTTCGTCTTGATCTTCTCTGTTCGACTGAACCTCCCTTTATCCGACTTGATCCGCTCTCTGTTCGACTGGATCCTTCATCTGTCCAACTGGATCATCTATCCAACTTGACCCTCTCTCTGTTCGACTGGATCCTCCCTCTGTTCGACTGGATCTATACGACTTGATCATCTCTCTGTTCGACTGAATCCTTCCTCTGTCCGACTCGATCCTCCCTCTATCAGACTCGATCCTCTCTCTATCCGACTCGATCGTCTCTGTCCGACTGGATCCTCCCTCCATACGGCTTGATCCTCTCTCTGTCCGACTAGATTTTTCCTCTCTCCGGTCAGATCGTCCCTATCCGACTGAATCCTCCCTCGAAACCACCGAGGTGTTGCTATAAAGATGCCTATTTATATTTACTGATTTACTTGTCGCCTTTTTATCTCATCTGGGCCGAAGGCCCGATGGGCTAATGTCATGGTCTGATTGGCCGTCGTCCGTCGTCCGTCGTGTGTCGTTCTGTCGTCCGTCGTGCGTCGTCCGTCGTGCGTAAACATCTTCTTCTCTGAAACCGCTTGACCGATTAAGCTGAAACTTGGCATGCATGTTCCCCCAATCAATACACCAGAATTTGTTCATGCTGTGTCGATATGATTTTAAATATGGCTGCCATGGCGGCCATCTTGAATTTGCCAGTGAAATCTTGTCATCATTATTTTTCGGTAACTACGTCATGGATCTTTCTCAAATTTGGTACACCGATTCCCCTTTGGGTCTAGTTGTACAACATGTGCACTTTACTTCAATTTGAATATCCAATATGGCCACCAGGCAGCCATCTTGGATTTCCCCATGAAACTTCGTTATCGCGATTTCTCAGGAACTACTGCATGGATCTTTCTCAAATTTGGTACACAGGTTCCCCTTGGGGTCTAGTTGTGAAAGATACCTTTTCCGGTCCGATTCGAAAATCCAATATGGCCACCAGGCAGCCATCTTGGATTTCCCCATGAAACCTTGTTATCGGGATTTCTCAGGAAGTACTGCATGGATCTTTCTCAAATTTGGTACACAGGTTCCCCTTGGGGTCTACTTGTACATGATACCTTTTCTGGCCCGATTCAACAATCCAATATGGCCACTAGGTGGCCATCTTGGATTTCCACATGACATTTGTTATCGCAATTCCTCAGGAACCACTTCATGGATCTTTCTCAAATTTGGTACACAGGTTCCCCTTTGGGTCTAGTTGTGCAAGATACATTTTGTGGTCCGATTCAAAAATCCAATATGGCCACCAGGCGTCCATCTTGATTTGCCCATGGAACATTGTTATCGCGATTTTTCAGGAAGTACTGTATGGATCTTTCTCAAATATATGGTACACAGGTTCCCCTTGGGGCCTAGTTGTGCAAGATATCTTTTTCTGCTCTGATTCGAAAATCCAATATGGCCATTAGGCGACCATCCTGGATTTCCCTATGAAACTTTGTTATCGTGATTTCTCTGGAAGTACTG
This sequence comes from Hanleya hanleyi, assembly GCA_036873755.1. Taxonomy (NCBI): domain Eukaryota; kingdom Metazoa; phylum Mollusca; class Polyplacophora; order Lepidopleurida; family Hanleyidae; genus Hanleya; species Hanleya hanleyi. The sequence goes on from JAVTVY010046761.1 coordinate 7,797, forward strand.
CTTTGATCTTTCTCAAATTTGGTACACAGGTATCCCTTGGGGTCTAGTTGTGCACGATACCTTTCCTGGTCCGATTCGAAAGTCTAATATGACAACCAGGCAGCCATCTTGATTTTTCCCATGAAATCTTGTTATCGTGAATTCTCAGGAAATTACTGCATGGCGCTTTGTCAAATTTGGTACACAGGTTTACCTTGTGGTGCGGTTGTGCAAGATACCTTCTTTGGTCCATTTCGAAAATTCAATATGGCCGCATCTTGAATTCCCCATGAAACTTTGTTATGAAATCTCATGAAATTATTGCATGGATCATTTAGTGTTCAGGGGGGACAACACAAGATAGAAACTCATCTATTGCAGTTCTTTAGTAAAAAATTCTTAGACCTACTTCTGCCAGTCACATCTAGATGAGCTACAGTGCCGTGGCACTATCTTTCATTGATTGTGTCAGATGTTGGGTGTTAATATCTTTTCAATATCATTACAGTGTGCGACGTCGCACTATAGAGGCGATGAGGCGACGGATTCCAACGTTAAAATCGGATTTCATAGATGAAACGAAGCAGGACCAGCTTCACCCACTCCTGGAAGAGTATCAACTGGATAATGTATTACAAAGAATGGAAAACGTTTTGGAGCTAGTCAAACAATGTCTGGATGTCGTACCTGAATCGGTCGTGTACAATGACATCGACTGAAATCGTGAAGAATCGTGATCGTAATCAAGAATATTCCGGTAACACACTTTGGGAAAATCACGATCTAGTGTATTGAGGTGCGGTACTTTGCTGGTTGTGTTGAACTAGGGGTTGAGTAAAAGATACCTTTTGCCCCTCGCAGAAAATAAGCAGTGTGAGTAGTACAGGAAACTTCAATCTATACCTTAAATATTTATTAGACGAATAAGGGTTGTTATGAGGATTATTTGACCCTTGACCGTTCACCTTCGATCTTGGGTTGCCATGCCAACTTGAAGAGGTCACCACTGGTCATGTGACTGGCAAATTGATATAAAAACAGGATTTCCAACCATACGAAAATCCGGGAAAACGGACTTGATGGCGTGCGATGAGGATATTGCCGCGACCAGGCAATCCTACGACCAGATACCATAGAAGATTATCAGCGCTTGGGTATTCTTTCCATAATTCCCGGGGTACTATCGAAGACCGGAGGGAACCCGAAGACGGCGAGCCTGACCACGAGAGATATTTCTCGCGTCTTAGATATGGATTTGTAAATATTTGTACATATTTCATCCCATTCTCTTAAAGGTAATGTATAACTCCTAGAGTGGAAATCTTTGTTTCAGGATTTTGTACGCTACGCGATACTAAATCTTGTATCTCCACCTTACTAGAATATATGTTTATTGTTTTATTGTATTACTCTGCTTTGGTTGTCTCTACACGTCTTCCTTTCCCACCCCCTCGAACCAGACAATGTGACGGGTTGCATCGAACCTCACTCGCTGGCCAGGATCAGTACAAGAGGCTGTTCAATACAGGTTGACAATTTGTTTGTCCAGTTACTTCAGGCCACGGTACTTCTACGTCCCTGGAACTGGAACGTTTATTTCGCTCGAGCTTTTCAGGATGAGGTGAAGACTCAGCATTGGTTATGTTGCTGAGATTCAATACTTGGCGATAACCGTGGAACTTTTGCAGACATATAACCACAGGATAATTGCTTTCGTATTTGAGTTACATTTGTTGCAACAATTTAAAAATGCCAAGAAGTGGTATCAACTGGAAAATGCACACCGTCATCTTACGCAGAATTGTTTGTCAAAACTGATTGGGTTTCTCACGTGATTCCTTTCTACTGACATAACAGATTTTATTACAATGAAATGGTAGTTTTTTTTGTCTCGTTTGGTGAAACCCTCTGCTAAAATCCTAATTACGTAGAGATAATGGCCGTAGTTCAAATTTTTGGAAAGGAAACGGACATTCAGAAAACGACCAAACGTACGTCTTTTACGTTTGCAAACAAAAATTATCAAATATTTTTTTCTGATAAATAACAAAACTAGAGCCTATAGGCTATCACTATGTCTACACTCTCAAAACGCAAATGTTAGATTTAACATCTAGAGGGTTGGAGGAGGGAAAACATTTAGAAAGTGTTGTATTCACCACTTTTAAGTGTTAAATGCAACATTTTAAGCTGTTGTATCCAACACTTAAAAGTGGTGAAACAACACTTTCTAAATGCTTTCCCTCCTCCATCCCTCTAGATGTTAAATCTTACATTTGCGTTTTAAGAGTGTAACAGGACTTGCATACAAAAATAATCTGCTTTGATAGGACTGGAACGGACTAATAACTGCGCTGAATTGCTCACAGCAGGGCTGATTTCAATTGAACTAAAAATTATCAGCACTTCTTTGTACAAGTACCAGGCTGATAAGTAGGCCCTGTAAAAAACAATCATGGGGCACCAGCCCCATCAATAAGCAATACCTAATGGTATAAGCAAGCACACCGAGTCTCCCTCTCCACCAACAATATCAGATGAGTCATATAGGTATTATAGAAATATTTTTTATCAAGCTAGGAAAATGCACGAGTACTACAACAGTATTGGAGTGGAAGTCTAAAGTCAGGGAATTGCTCAATACAATTGGAATTTTGTGATGTCATTTTTTCCAACTGTGAGTATAAATATATGCCGAAATATTCACAGAGCTATAATGGAATATTCATAGAGCTTTCCAAGGTATAATATTGATTATTCATAGCATTATGCAACTACCATTTTGAACATGAGGCACCAGAGGCGCTACAACCCCTCAGCCCTTTAACAGTCCAGACCTAGAAGTTTTTATGGGTGTAGGAGTTTGGATGTATAGTATAGAGTGATGGCATTTGTATACACCTTTGTGGGAACCACTGATTGAACCATTGGGCTTAATAAAATCAATATCTACCTTCACAGGCACTTTTTTGAAGAAAAAAAAAGATGCGGGAGGGAGGCTTTTTCACTTATTTTTCCTTTTGTCCAGACCAAATATAGCCATCTTTTCTGGCAAACTGATGCAGTAGTTTAATACAATTTGCATAAAACCAGAAATGTTCTTTGCGTTACCATACCTTCAACAATACTATTTCCTGCAATAAAACAAAACATTAAACAACTTTTTGACTCAGTATTCAAGTAAATAATTTTAGTAAAACTTTGAGAGGGAAATTTGTAACTACAACCAAAACAATGAAAAGAAATTAGGGGTGATACAGTGGCAAAAGAGTGAGGCGGTGCCTGTGAAGCTATATATTTTTTTTAATCGACCTTGATAATCTTTTGACAAGGTGTCCACATTTCAAGTTATTGCCTGAAAATGAATTTCGGATTTTGCCGCTAGGCCAGCTGCATAACAAATCAGAGAAGAATTCGCTAAGGGGTCCTCGAGTTATTGCCGGGAAACCGATTTAGATTTTGTCACCAGGTGGCGTCACCTGTTAGCGCAAGTGGGCGAAATACAATCCCATGCGGCATCTCATGGCATGTTATATGCATGCCAAATTTGAGAAGAATCTGATAAACGGTTCTCAAGTCATTGCCTGTAAATGAACTTCGGATTTTGCCACCAGGTGGCGCCATCTGTTAGCACAAGTGGGTAAAATGTAATCCCAAGCGACAACTAATGGCATGTAAAATGCATACTAAATTTGAGAAGAATCCGATACGTCGTTCTCAAGACGTTATTGCACAGAAACGAATATCAGATTTTGCCAGTGGTGCTACCTGTAGTCGTATGTGGATGAAATGCAATGCCAAGCGACAACTCATGGCATGGTATATATGCATACCAAATTTGAAAACAATCCGATCAGTGGTTCTCAAGTTATTGTCCGGAAACAAATTTTGGACGGACAGATGGACGGACACAAAAAAGGACAGGCAGACAAGCGGAATCCAGTATACACCCCCACAAAAGCGACAAGGTATCCACATAACTATGGAAAAAAATCTGTAAACTTGTGATCTTATAGCCCTGGCCTGATCTCAATGTCGGATGGGGCTTTTGTCTGTGTTTTGTTTGTTCGCTGGGGATTTTGAGCAGATCCCAAGAACAATGCTGTACTGTTCTCATATTTCATAATCCTTTGACATTTGAGATTGTGGGAATATCATTCGATTTCATTTTAATTGAAGTAATTTGTCGAAAATTGAGCAAATGTGAATGCCGATCCATCACGTCGTTTCGACACCCAGTCACCACGGCTTACATTTCGCCATGAATGTCCAAAGTGTTTTATCAAACTATATAATTCTGAAATTGGTATTTCATGGGGATTATGGGAAAACAAACAGAATTCAAATCGGACGTATATCAGTAGAGTTATCAACAGTTTACTGTCCATTCTGTCGAATCCCGGAGTTTATCCCTTCGTCTCGGCCAGTAACAACAACAACAATACAAACGTGCTCGTTCTTTACATCACAGAATCGTTCTACATTCAATACAGTTTGAAATATATGGACATTTGGTCTTATAGATGACGATAATAAAGTTTCCAGTCAAGTTGCAAACCAATCTGTATTCAACAAACGACCTCTCCGAATCCTGTCGTCGTCGATTTCCATGTTGTCATAATGGTTGTCACTGTCGGAGTCGGAGCCCAACCTGTAACCATCTCGGTCATCTATACGCGGTAAGACTGACCCTGGGATCGTGTGTAGGCTATCCATGTTCAGCCTACTTTCGGCAACTGCGGGAGGGAATTTCCATAAATCAATACCACGTGACTTCGTCAGCTAAAGTCTACCGACGTAACCCCAACGTAACCCGCCATTTTCGAGTCATGTGATGATCTACTTGTTCAAAATTACAGATCTACCACACCTCTTGGCTGATATGAAAGTAATTCATACCTATATATTTTGTAAGTCCAGACAATATCTGTTTCCGAGGTATGTACATGAATGAAAACCTGTAATTTATCAGAGTTTCCGAGTCTGTTCTCCGCCGGATGAAGGCCGAACAGAATCCGGTAAAACACTGGATATCACTCCACGATAATGGAGACACACGATTCGCAAGCCATCTTATGGATGGCGAAGTGTACGCAAATGAGTCGGAGCCGTACGGCTCAAATTGATAGGGCTGAATTCCGTCGTTGGTCTTCAAACAACTGTTATTTTGTATGGTGGCCGAGAGGGGCCATCGTCACTTCGCCATCGTGCCATAGGGCGATAGAGCGATAGAGCGATGGCGATAGAGCGATAGAGCGATGGCGATAGAGCGATAGAGCGATGGCGATAGAGCGATAGAGCGATAGAGCGATGGCGATAGAGCGATAGAGCGATGGCGATAGAGCAATAGAGCGATGGCGATAGAGCGATAGAGCGATGGCGATAGAGCGATAGAGCGATGGCGATAGAGCGATAGAGCGATGGCGATAGAGCGATAGAGCGATGGCGATAGAGCGATAGAGCGATAGAGCGATGGCGATAGAGCGATAGAGCGATAGAGCGATGGCGATAGAGCGATAGAGCTATGGCGATAGCGCGATAGAGCGATGGCGATAGAGCGATAGAGCGATGGCGATAGAGCGATAGAGCGATGGCGATAGAGCGATAGAGCGATGGCGATAGAGCGATGGCGATAGAGCGATAGAGCGCTGGCGATAGAGCGATGGCGATAGAGCGATGGCGATAGAGCGAAGTACATGACTGCGCATGACTACACCAAAACGAGACAAGTCGACATTTTTTCCTAGCTTTGTGTTCACGGTATTTGTCGGTACAAGATTTTCATGGCGGTCAAAATGAATATCAACGCCATGCATACTAAGAAAAATTCTGTACAAGAAAGCGACTCTGAGTTGATTCAAGGAATGCCATTATGAATATATATTAAAAAAAGGATCTTTGATCAATGACACGGAGGGGGGAAGGATTGACGCTTATTAATGTTCAATTATTGGAGAACGTTGATAGGATATTATTTTATTAAGATTTGTTTCTCCCCCTATACTCCCGCATTGCACAAAAAACGGAATGTCTCAAAGAGCGGAGACCAAGGACCACTTCGCCTCTCCACCCTCAATAATTACGAGGGGGTGCCTTGAAATGGGCCGAAAATTAGTAGAGAAGCGTGTGAAATAAATCTAAAATTACATGAGGTTGTACCCCGACCCACCTCTTTAATTCTTCCGCGGGTCTAAATTTGTCCTGACTGGTTTTAAATTGCAGTTTTATGCCAAGTACCAACATTTTCTCAGTGGTTTCGTACTAAATGGAATTTAGACTGGTCACAAGGTGACTTTAAGCTATTAGGTCTTGTGTTTACAAACAATTTGGCCAAAAAGGTTGAAAAAATTACAAAGATAAATTAAAAGATATTGTCATACTCATGAAAATATGGTCCAAAATAGGATTGACTTCAATAGGACGAAATGTCATTTTAAAAAAGCTTGTTGTTGCCGAAACTCATCCATCTATTTTCCTCTCTTCCAAACCCACCCGAACCACTTATAAATGAATTCCAGAAACGCTGTTTTGAATTTGTTTGGAACTCGAAATTTCTGTTAAACCACTTGAACATGGCGGCTTAGATAATCCTATTGTTAATATGTAATCCAGGCACAAAACATATCGTGGATTAGGATATTACAAGCTGATAATTCCAAGTGGGGTAATATTTTGAAAATGTATATGCCAAAGAATATAGACCCAATAGGAGTTGGTTCAGCATTCTTAAGAACTAATATTATACCAACGATGGAAAACGTATTTTGGAGTGACACGCTTCAAGCCTGGACAGAATTTCAAATAAAACTAGAGGACTGTCAAACTTTCTCGAATGAAATGGTACAATGAAAAAATTAAAATTGATAATAAAGCTCTACATTTAGGTCACTGGGATGGAAAAGGTGTGCGGTTTGTAAATGATATTTTAGATAATAACGGATTTTTTTGTCATTTGACTCTTTTCAGTCCATTTATAAATGCGCAGCCAATTTTCTGGAATAATTATCAGTATGTCAGGCAAGTAGTATATAAAACTGATATTAACGCAACTTGACCTTTGACCTAAAAAGTTTGCATAGTGGGGAGAAAAACTACCTCCGAACACAGAAGAGTTTCAATTTTTGCAGGTCACTGCGCAGATCAAGTGGTTGTCATGGTGACGTCATTTCCGGTCACGTGACGTTTGGGGCAATTATTCCTCCGCGGTGATGCGGTCGCGAGAAAAAGCCTCCGCGTACAGAAAAATAGTCTCAAATACGCGGGGAGCTGGGAGAAATTCTCCGGCAATCTTCGGCAATCTCCGGGACATTTTGGGAGGGGGGGAGAGGGGCCCCTAGTGGACCGATTAGGTCGAGTGAGGTGTCAAAATGAAGCGCTCCTCCAGGGCGATCAAGTAGTGGGTGGGTGTATGTAAAATTAGGATTTGTCCCAAAAATACAAAAAATGGAACACGGATCTTACCCCTACAATAGGGGAAACCCCTATCAACCATGTTCAAAAGGGCTAATATCGGTCTCCGGCTTATCGGGCCTGCCTATCAAGTCATGGGTGGGTGCATGTAAATTGAGGATTTGTCCCCGGAAATATAAAAAAGTGGAACACGAACTTTACCCCTAAAATCGTGCCTGATTCGCACATTTGCTTCTGTACGGGAAAATGCCTGTATGTGTATAGGGGTGGTCATTTTTGTGGACTTTACTATGGGTTGTGGTGTCTTGTTTTCTTAGTCTCACCACGTAAAACACGATGGGCAGGGTTTCGGGGCTAAGCGGTGAAAATTTTCGAAAAATTTCCTGCGCGCATGCGTAGTGGGTAAATAGTGCTGGATGGCTGTTTTGGGGTCTAGGTGAGCCCCAAGTGATCCGATAGTGTCGTACGAGGTCTTATTTTGAAGCCCTCGTGGAGGAGCATCCGACTGGGCTAATGCATCAATATTCTGCGCATGCGCAGTCTGGGCGTAGTATAGAAAGCAGGCATTTTGGGGGTGCGTGGGAGTGTGCTTGGGGTAGAGATGGACCACTATTGGTCCGAATGGGTCGTGGGAGGGATCAAAGTGAAGCTTTTGTGTGGTAGAGTCAGAATGGCGTGCTTTTTATTGCAAGTCGCGTCAAGCTGCGCATGCGCAGTTGAGTGTTGTAAGTAAAGTGGTCATTTTGGGGGTGCGTGGGGGTGTGTTTGGGGTAGAGATGGACCACTATTGGTCCGAATGCGCCGTGGGGGGTGTCATTTTCTAGCTGACTGTATCTATGTTGGCCATAATAATAACCTAAGTATGTATGACCAGTTACATCCGGGGACCTTTGTTTTACATCCGGATGCTACAATATATGTATTGTATTATAAAATATATGTCTAGTATTATACAATATCTGTCCTGTATTATTCAATATCCCTCCTGTATTATACAATATATGTCCTGTATTATTCAATATCAGTCCTGTATTATACAATATCTGTCCTGTATTATACCATATCTGTGCTGTATTTTACAGTATATCTTGTATTCTACCATATCTGTGCTGTATTATACCATATCTCTCCTATGTTATACAATATCTGTCCTGTGTTGTACAATATCTGTCCTGTATTGTACCATATATGTCCTGTATTCTGACTCTACCCCACAAAAGCTTCACTTTGACACCTCCCACGAACCATTTGGACCAATAGTCACGGTGGTCTATCTCTATCCCAAACACACCCCTACGCACCCCCAAAATGCCTGCTTTCTATACTACGGCCAGACTGCGCATGCGCATGCGCAGAATATTGAAAAGGGACGATACATTAGTTCAGTCGGATGCTCCTCCGCGCGAGCTTCAAAATAAGACCTCTTGCGACACCATCGGACCATTAGGGGCTCACCTAGACACCAAAACGGCCATCCAGCACCATTTACCCACTACGCATGCGCGCAGTGACTTTTAAATAAAAATCACCGCTTAGCTTCGCGACCCCGCCCATCGTGTTCTACGTGGTGAGACATGAAAAACAAGATCTAACAACCCATATCGTAATGAACATGTGTGAATTGCCAAGTATGGACCTATCCATTGAGCCAGTAGGCCTATGGGCCTATCCAGATCTCCGTGAACTTTTCGAAAAATTTCACCGCTTAGCACAGAGACCCATCCCATCGTGTTTTACGTGATGAGACGAAGAAAACAAGACCCCATAACCCATAGTAAAATCCACAAAAAAAATGACCACCCCTATACCCCTATAGGCATTTTCCCGTACAGATGTAAATGTGCGAATCAGGCCCTATTTTAGGGGTAAAGTCCGTGTTCCGCTTTTTATATTTTCGGGACAAATTCTAATTTTACATACACCCACCAATGACTTGATCGTCCTGGAAGAGCGCTTCACTTTGACACCTCACTCAACCCAATCGGTCCACTAGGGGCCCCTCTCGCTCCCAAAATGTCCCGAAGATTGCCGGAGAATTTCCCTCAGCTCTCCGCGTATTTGGGACTACTTTTTCTGTCCACGGAAGCTTTTTCCCGCGACCGCATCACCGTCGACGGCTTCACCGCGAAGTAATACATGCCCCAAAGGTCACGTGACCGGAAGTAACGTCACCATGGCAACCACTTGATCTGCGCAGTGACCTGTAAAAATTGGAACTCTTCTGTGTTCGGAGGTAGTTTTTCTCCCCAATATGCAAATTGTTTAGGTCAAAGGTCAAGTTGTGTCAATATCAGTTTTATATACTACTCAAGCAGTACGGAAAGCCGCAAACAACATGAGATTTGGACTATTACAGAAACAATATATGATACCGTTGATACCGCCCCCTATTTCACTATTAATAAGTGTAAAAAAAAGGCTGTAATAAAATGTTATATAGAAATCTCTTGACCTTTAAATTTACTGTACTAAACAGTTCTTGAAAAAAATTATAGTGATTCGGAGTGGTATATATGGAATAATAATGTAACAAAGAGATGTGAAATATAAATGGTTTCGATACAGAATTATTAACCGAATATTGACTACCAACATTTTGCACATAAACTTTACCCTGATATATCTAACTTATGTACATTTTGTAGCAAAGTTCCAGAGACTATTATTCATCTCTTTTGGGAATGTGAACATATCTACCCTTGGTGGAGTTTACTGGAAAATTGGTTCGCTTCGGCGGTTGTTCCAATTATATTTTCTCCAGAAAAAGTTATACTTGGTCTTTTACAACCCAGAAATCAGCCACTCAACTACTGTATTTCTATTATTAAATTTTCTATATATAAAATTAAAGTAGTTAAAACTCCCTTGGTTGAAAAGTGTTCAAAACGCTTTAAATGTGCGTACGAAACCGATAAATATTTCCAGTATAAGAACTGCGAATGGCGCTTGTTTTACCAGTATTGGTCATCGCTGCATTTACTGTTTAGACTCTTATGGTGTTGTTTGCGTAGATAAATCGAGGTGTAATGACGATGTATCTGTTTGTTATATAACATTGAGTTTCTAATTACAAATACAACCATTTTTGTTTAGTACAATAAAATATTGTATGTACAATGTGTATTACCTAAGAAAACCAAATAAGATATATAAAACAAAATCAGTGTTTGTTCTATGCGATTTAGTGTTAAGTCCAGCCACGATCAGCACAATCTTAATGAATTATCGGTTTCATATGACATCCGCCTTTCTTTTTCGATAAAAACGCGCAAATGGCCGCGTTCGGCACCCACAACTTCAAATAATTCAACTTACGCATCGACGGACGAACTTGTCTTTTCTTAGAAGTTGAATTTGACGAAAAATTACGAGACTATGGGTAAATCAGATCACCAATATTTTAGGGGGGGGGGGGAGAGTGACCTCTTCTATTGCGATTCTACGTTGATTTTTTTACAAGCGTTGATCCGTATTAGTTACAAAACTTGATTTCAAATGTTCCAGATGTATATGTTCACCAGACAGCGAATATCACTGCTTTATTTATTAGATTCTTATGTCGATCTTTTAGCCAATGTTTATTATTTTAGCCCATATACAATAAAACTTATCGGTCTATCTCTCTGTTTTATCTGTGTAATCTTTGTGATATGCTGCTGGTCCCTATAGTATTATGAATCCGCCTGATAATAACTAGAGTTAAGCGGCGAGCTCTCTTGTGTTGGAAGTACGATTATCACCGTATGAATATACATGATTATGAGACATGCGCAGTCATGTACTTCGCTCTATCGCTCTATCGCCATCGCTCTATCGCCATCGCTCTATCGCTCTATCGCCATCGCTCTATCGCTCTATCGCTCTATCGCCATCGCTCTATCGTTCTATCGCCATCGCTCTATCGCCATCGCTCTATCGCTCTATCGCTCTATCGCCATCGCTCTATCGCTCTATCGCCATCGCTCTATCGCTCTATCGCTCTATCGCCATAGCTCTATCGCTCTATCGCCATCGCTCTATCGCTCTATCGCCATCGCTCTATCGCTCTATCGCTCCATCGCTCTGTTTTTTGACGTACGATGGCGAAGTGACGATGGCCCCTCTCGGCCACCATAATTTTGCCCGTCATCATCCTCCTCTATGTCTATTTCATCTTCTTGGAGAAAAATATTTCCATCTAAGGAGCTGATATCGCTCGAATCGACATCTGAATCGGAGCTCTGACTGCACTCGCTTCCCATGTTATCCGCTATTTTTTCTCAGGCAATTGCCCTGCGTGACGTCATCAACCCAGCTGTGAAAGTGTGAAAAAGCCCACTTCACTCCCATATTACGTGTGATTCTGATCGGATTAGAATTTTTTCAATATTTTTTTCATACAAAGTGAAGTACGAACTATGATTTTTAAGGATTTTTAGACAAAAAAAAATCTGTTTGGGTTGACCTTTAAATGTCGTATTATTTAATTAATAAATCACTGGTATTCGCTATCACGCTGTCTGTCTTAAAGTTTTCAGTTTCTCTTGTGTGTCTAGTTCTGTTCATTGTGCCTACCACAAACATGACAAAGGACATGCAATTACTATACTGCAACAGAAACATTTGTTTTCTGTTAAATACACCAGACTGTTACTCTGTAAACAAGCAGTGAATAATAAGTTGGTATATTAGGACAGTTAAGGCACCTTCATGTGAATACGGCCTACAACGTAGGGTATCAGTCAGTATGTCTGAAAAAAAAATAATAATAAAAAAAAATATTGGAAAAAAACACTGTGTGTAAGCCTGCCCGCCTGGGATATATTTATGATGATGGATCTGTACGTCTTCCTATCGCAATCGCTGATGATACACACAAACTATTGTCACCATGGCACCATTTCAACGCGATAGGAAAACAAGCGGAAGACGCCACTATGTGTTGGCGACAATTCTAGACCATAACTGACTACTCAAGGTAATGGGAATATATTCAGAGAAGAAAAGCTCAGCATAGTGTCACATGCTTCACTTTAGCGATAGTGAGGTAAGAAAATATAAGCAATTCTTTGAAAGGAAGGACTATTTCTCCATATAATATCACTTTTATAAGTACACAAAAGACACATATTTATTCATATATTAGTTTTTATTATTAATATCTAATGTTGGTAAAGTTAGCAATGGATTCAGATTCGATTCATATTCAAAATCATGCGTGAATATGTGGCCGTGCGTTCGCGAATGCACGGCCACATATTCACCGATGTCCAATTCCAGTTTTGAATAGGCGGCCTTGGATTCGCGAATCCACGGCCGTCGATTCGTCAGATTTTTCGAAGCCTTGAGAGTAGTATACAAAGCCCGAATTGAACAAATAGCGCCTCACTGCGCATGCGCAGAACCTGGTGTGACGTCATAAGTGTAGGTTTTGTGGCGGTATTGGGGCGGTGTGCGCATGTGTGATGTGTGGGAGGTGGGTACAAGATGGCCGCCATGTGGGAGGTGGGTACAAGATGGCCGCCATGTGGGAGGTGGGTACAAGATGGCCGCCAGTGTCAGTCAGTGCAAGATGTGGGAGGTGGGTACAAGATGGCCGCCATGTGGAGGTGGGTACAAGATGGCCGCCATGTGGGAGGTGGGTACAAGATGGCCGCCATGTGGGAGGTGGGACAAGATGGCCACCATGTGGGAGGTGGGTACAAGATGGCCGCCATGTGGGAGGTGGGTACAAGATGGCCGCCATGTGGGAGGTGGGTACAAGATGGCCGCGAGTAGTAAAATGTATAAAAGGAGTTGATTTTTAGGGAAAGGGTGTATTCAATCTGACTTACCTGACCTGACTTGATCAGCCAGCCAGCCCGCCAGCCCTCCTACCTGCCTGCCTTCCTGCCTGCCTAGCCGCTTGTATGAGACGAAAAGCATGAGACGTGGAGAAGATTTTCCCTTGGATCCAGCCGCACTTCCGGTTGAAGTCTTGCCTGAAGATGAGCGTGTCAGGGCCATTTATCAACGTCACTGGGCTACCATACGCCATTGTTTCCACCGTGACCATTATAGTTCCAATACGTGTATTTTCATACCTTTAGGCCGTCGCGCATGCGCAGAATCACCCTAATTCAATCTTCCACCCAGTGCATCAGATAGCCCTTCTCCTTACCTTCAATTTGATACCTCACTCGACCCCATTGGCTCATTTTTAAAACAATTTTTTTGCTATAGGGTGATAATTTACACCCTTCACTGCCGCGCATGCGCAGAATGCCGATATTTCAATCTCATACCCAGTGCATCAGATAGCCCTTCTCCTTACCTTCAATTTGATACCTCACTCGACCCCATTGGCTCATTTTTAAAACAATTTTTTTGCTATAGGGTGCTAATTTACACCCTTCACTGCCGCGCATGCGCAGAATGCCGATATTTCAATCCCATACCCAGTGCATCAGATAGCCCTTCTCCTTACCTTCAATTTGATACCTCACTCGACCCCATTGGCCCATTTTAAAAATAATTTTTTTTTGCTATAGGGTGATAATTACACCCTTTTTTTTCGCTAATTTCACTAATTTCAATTTTTAATTGTTAAAAAAACATAGAAAATGAAAAAGATTTTTTTTGGCTCCATGAATCTTTTTTCTCTTTTTTATTAAGTTTTAAAAAAAAAAAAAATTTTGGCTTCCATTTCCCTTTCCCTCCCCCCCTCCCCCCTCCCCCCCTTTTTCCGTTTTTCAATATTTAATTGTTAAAAAATTGAAAAAATTGAAATTTTTTTCTTGGGGCATAACAATGATGGGGTCTGATGTTAATTTTTGTGCAAAGTTAGAAGTTCCTCTTCCGGGAAAGATGGTTGGCCCTGAAAAGGGCCGTTAGTGTTACTTCACCACCACACTTACGCACGGTAGATTTTCTTTATTCCTGCTACATGTTTCCGACAAATTGGACATTTTATTTTGACATGGTTCTCGCCGGCCTCAGTGCAATGGCACATGTCTCCTACACACGTTAGTGTCACCCAACAATCTGCACATAGACATAAATGACCGCATGGTAAAACAGCAAACTGGCTTTGGTCATCTGTACATATGCTACAGCGTGATATTTTGCGCTCTTTATCCAGTTGTTCGTATTGTCTGTCAAGCTCCTCACCCCTTTTAATCGCGTCTTCTTTCAGTTCATTAATCAAGTTGTTCAGGTGGGTTACCTGGGCTTTACACCCAGAGCATTGTTGTGGTGGAGTTTCGGCGGTAGTTGAAATCATTGGAATTTCAACAGGCGTTGTCGTGGGCCCACGTCTACTATTTAACCATGGCAGTTCATCTTGTAGTTCCTCATCAGTTGAGTCATTATCAGGTTCTTGTAGGGTTTCCATCGTGCCTATTTCTGCGTCATGTTCAGCCCTTAGTCTTTCCAATTGTGCATTTTCTTCCACAGTTCGCCGCAGTTGTTCTAATTCTTCTGTACCGCGTGTTAAGATGGATGTTTCGTCTTCCAATTCCCTTTGAAAACTGGTGGTTACCCTCATTCCATCATTTTCCAGAACGCTAACCAGCTCTGGGTGTTGCGTAGCGGCATTTCTCGGGTCCCTAGCGGGGTGTTGTGTAAACAGCGCACGTCTTGTTGAATTCATGATTGTATGGGTGAATAAC
>JAVTVY010046762.1:0-24851 GCA_036873755.1 Hanleya hanleyi
TTTGTTTTCTTAAAACGTTGACAATTGCTTTTCACACCAGACGTCGTCAATTTTTCCCACCTCTTGCATATCGCCCCAATTCATTCTTTCACATCATTGTGCAGAATTCCCCAAATTTCATGTACCATTTTGCTGTACTAGAACTAGATAAATTAATTTCAATTTCCATTTTGTGGTTTTCACGATACATGATAATTGCTTCTAAATTTCGACCTATTCCGATATGCATAAATGATTGCCCTAACAAGATAATATTCATACCTACAACTCATATCTGGACCTTTAGAGGAATGATCAGGGCTTTCTCTCACGTCGACTCCACGACAAAAGGGACGATTACAATTAACTTCTCATTTCTGGATAGCCAAAAATATTTAGCTTTGGTTTTCTAAAACGTTGACAATTGTCATGTGAAAAACAACAGAAAAAGTGACGTTTTCTTGCACCTATTTTGTTAATGATCACATTTTGTAGACACGAGTGAAGAATTGACCAGACAGAATAAACAAGGAACTATAACCACAACAACGCCCAACTTGTGTACTGCTGTGAGTACCAATGCAATGGTAGTACAACTGCTCCCGGCGATGTGATGTTTTGTGACGACAAACATTTCATTATCATTGATAATCGTGGCTGGTCTTCTGATCACCACTTGTAATATTGTAGTGTGATCCTACCAAACTGCAATATACGTATGGTGTGAAGTTGAACCAAAGATTTAAACCGTTAAACCAGACCGATGTCTAGGATTTTGTGGTTCCAAAACTGAGCAATAATTGACCACTTCCTAATTCAATAATTCCATCACTTGTGTTAATATGCTTGATGTTTCTGTGCATGATTATTAGGTGAGAGTTTGGTGTTGAAACAACAGATGAGGTCCCGCAGGTATCATGATGTTTGGAACGCTCATCAACTGGTTCAATATGAAAAACGCCACCTGTGCGATCCCAGGGAAAATGTAGATAGGTTTGCATGTGGTCCTGTTTTCCCCATTATAGGTCACCCTGCTTCCGAAATTTTTGTACAGGAAGATGTCGATAGCCAAGCAGATTGAAACAAAGTTTTCTTTTCAGGATCTCGCACACTTGTTTAAACTGTCAGTTTATGGTACAGTAAAAAATTCCTTGAGCGCTTCCGAGGAATAAATCTAAATGTGCTTCGGATTGGTTGGATCTCCATATTTGTGATAGGCTCTAAGACGGTCTGACTCATATTGACATGAATAGGAATATTGAATGGGGAAATAGTCGACCAAATAACTATGCAAATATAAAACAAGCCGTTTGCAGGAAATGTCACAATATCAAGATTTAGAAGAAGGCTATATGGTCATCTTTAGCTCGAACCTAAAGTTGAGAAAAGTTTTTTAAAAAATCTTTTTTTTCTTCTGAAAATCGTGTACAAACCTTACACGCATCAGTGTGAATGTCATTTATGCATTTATCTATTTATTTAAAATTTATTAATTCAATACATATATATTCATCATAATTACTAGCATTTCTTAAATATTTTAATTTACTTTTATTCATTTTCATAGATCAGTTATGTTACATACCGTACTGATTTTGTCATGTGTGATATTTCGTGTCTTTATGAGGGGAATGTGTATTGTAAGCTGTCCTGGCTGACACTAATCCGTAATCACAGCAGGCTTACGACTTCACATGTTAGATCTTGTCACCTGAGTTAACTACATGTAGTACTTCTCACCTTCCTTAACTAGCATGTAACAGAATAATAAGGGGTTGAACTCCGACATGAGTTCATATTGAACTGCATGTATACTTGTGAAGTCATTATGCTTTAATCCATTTACATGGGAAGACTTTGTTTAACAATCACCGGTTATGCCTAGTGGCAGCACCTACAAATATTTTCATATACGGTAAGTTCCCTAAGTATTCGCGACTAAGTAAATTCGAAAACAGGCATTTTTCGCCAAGTCACGTGACACTGTTCCCTAAGTAATCGAAAACGGCCCATTCGCAAAAAACCGCGTTCCTAACTATTCGAAAATCCCTCATTTATCGTGGTCGCGAGATTGATAATATTATGTAGTTGTGCGATGGAAAAACTTCCAGATCAACTTGTTTCCTTAGAATTAGTATTTGATACACCTTGCAAACTTTTTGAGCATTTTGGACATAACCAATTGTAACAACTAAGTTGATTTTCATTATGTCTCAAACGAAATGTATCCAATGTTTAAACCGCGCTTTCTCATTGGGAATATTGCCAGTTTACGGGGACGTGCGATATTAAACATTGCCGATTGAAGAGAGCATACATTCGATATTCTACTGAAAATATCAAAATGGAGAATTGGAAGTTACGTTTCATTCGGTCTTAAAAAAATATAATGCTGAAGTTTGACCGGACATTTGAACCACGGATTTTCTTAGTCGCGGGGTAGAGATTTACGATCAACCCCAAGTTGCATTATTTTTGGCGACTGTATGCCATGTGCGCCTCGCCCTAAAACCAGAAACGCGCCCGTTTGGGTCCGACTTCGGATTTTTTTCCCCTTAGACACGAATGTTGAGATTCCCAGCTATGATACTGAAAACATATCTTGTACTGTTCAGACAAAAAATAATTTAGAAACGTCATTTCCAATATTTAGAATATTTTACGGCCGTGGAATTCGCGGTGATGCATATACCGAAAGAAGTTTGCGCTCTTGTATTCAACTTTTCAGGAGCAAGCAATAGTACAGACTTATTCTCTTCAATCACCCCTGGATAAAATAGAAACGAGGATATTATTCAGAGAATTATCATGAAAGGAAAGCTGTGACGTGCAGGATTAACCGGGACATATGGCTGCATCGGAATCTTCATAGCCGTAAAAAGCGTGGAACGGCGTCATTGTGCACGGTGTCATTGTTTCATGGTTCGCATGGGTCTATAAAAGTTTGTAAAAGTGCATAATTTTTATATTGAAAATTAAAGGCCTTGAAAATTAGAATTTTTGAGTGAGTTTTTTTACACTATTAGTGAAGATATTACGGTACTTCTGACTTGATTATTGACACAAAAGTTGAATGTCGGAAGAGACGTTTACGTAAGATAGCCGAGATCATAGACGGTAATTTGATAGCAACTGAAGCGGAGGTCGGAATAGTGGGTTGAGATTAAAAGTTAAAAAAATAAAAAGATGGAATAAACTAATAGGTTTTCTGTCTACTTATTCTCTAAATTATACTGTCTGAAATGTGAATTAATTTTGCTGAACCCATGAGGTAATATTAGATAAATACACGGTTGTACATTTGGCTGTTTCGTCATCATCATCTATCGAGATGTCTTTCGTCAGAAATATTCCAGAATACATTTACATCTGAAACAGATTGAACCAATTTTTTTGAGAGTCGTGATCTCACTGTTACGAAGGCATAATATATTGAGGTTGGGTTGGCTGAATATATTATGAAGCGGGAACCGTGTACAAGCGAAAGTTTGGCCCACGTGCCATGCTATCCAAGTATTGATCACGTGATGTTATTGCAACTCCGTATGGCGGGAAAATGTACAACGAACACGTGGCATTCTGAAACTTACATTCTTCCATGTCTACAGACCCCACCTAATTATATGAAAGTATTTTCATACATTTGTTAATAAAGGATAGAAGAGGTACAGTGAATTGTTAGAATGGGCAAGCAATTCATGTCTTTCGTTTAGCCGCTATTCATGGCGGGATGAGCTCGTTCCAGCTGGGAAGCTTGTATATCGTCTCAGACGAGTTGGCCCTGATATGGGTCTCAGTCGAGTTGGCCCTGATATGGGTCTTCAGATAGTGTCGGGCGCTTGCTTAATTTGCTGTTCGTTTCATTGACATAAACAGTTTGAAAAGCCCTTCCACAATATTTCCCTATGAAGAGCAATCAAGAAATTATTAGGTTTGATTCTCAATCTGAAAATGACGTAATCTGTTTCTTCATTAGATGATCGTTATATATTTTCACGCAAACATCATTGGCGTCACTGGACTAGTTGTGCCTAGTCTTCTCGGCTGTGAAAAAAAATCTGCAAGAGTTCAAGCATGTCCTGAAGAGAAAATAAAGAAAATATCAGAATGTCTAAGTGACAGAATATGCCTTTGTCCCGTATGTACTAATATAAGGATATACGCGAATTTGTGATTTTAAATTGGTCGGGCGTCGGATGAAACTAATCTCTTCATTGTCAGCCGATCATTGCAGTCAATTATTCGAACCTAATTTAATGGTTAAAGAGCAGAAAGTATGCTTCATTTATCCTTTGATCAATTGCGAATTATTGCCTCACAAATCTAAACGCACAACAAATATTTCCCGGGTTTTGCTTCGGCGTTTCCCCTCCACCACAGTGTTCGTAGAACTTCGCCGAAGTATATTAGGCTTCATTCTACACACAAAGTATAGTGAATGTCTCGTGGTTGACGATCTTATATCATTTAATAGTGCTGTCTGGGGTAAATATCACAAAATTAAAGAAAAACCACAGTCGAAGTATTGTGACCTTTCATTGTCGAACGGTATGGGCATTTAATATGGGGTCTCTAATTTATGAAAACGTCCGTTTTTCTGAACTGATCTGCACAAACTATTCGGAAGTGGTCAGTTTTTCACGACTGCGATATTCACTTCCGGTCACGAATACTTAGGGAACTTACCGTATGACTATTTTTATAATTTGGATATTCACGATTATCTCAACATTGTTTAGAGGGTCCAACGTTGTGGTGATAATCGGGAAAAGCCAAATAAAACTGGTCATGTGAAACCATTTATAGGTCAGGGGTCAAAATGTTCGGTCGTTCACTCGTTTTTACGACCAGAAAAATCTGCTGACGAGTAAAATTGAAGCCCAGGTCGTCCTTCTGACGATCACAAAAAATTGGCTTCCGTAGAAACAAACCGTCAATATCATGGATTTGGCAGAATTGTTAAAAATGTTTGTTCATCTTTCCCGCTGACAGCCCAACTTCGCTGCCGGTCGGCCATGTTTGCTACTTGTGTGGATGCTGGTGTGAAATGGTCCTATGCGGACCTTTCCTAACCTCAGGCTATGCCAGCATTAGTTCCCTAGGAACAATTCCACTCATGCACTTTCTCTTACAGCATCAACAACAACACAAACTTTCCGTGGCTGACAGCACATGTTTTTTTACATCATGAATTGTCTAGTTGGAGTGATGCACAAAACGACCAGTACTTCAATGAAAGTTTATCACTTTCAAGATTCATGAAGACAAAACAGATCTTCATTCCTGGTTACATTTTGATAATGAAAGTAACAAAACGTCCTGTGACTGTGAGGTTTGTCTTGAAATTGACAATTCTATGTGCACCTATTACATTTTGATACAACACCATAACCCCAAGAGAAAATGATCTTGTATTATAATATTATGCCGGCATGAGGATGTGCAAGATAATATTCTCAACTGTTTTTCTGTTTGTTTTTTTTTTTTTCCTTTCAACTTTACGTCCTGAAAATGGCATTTCCCTTACAGACTTGAGGTGTACACCTCAAGTTGAGGTGTAGTCGAGGTGTACCCGAGGTCTACACCTCAACTTGAGGAGTAGTCGAGGTGTACCTGAGGTGTACACCTCATTTTCTTTTTCAAGGTGTATACACCTCAAGTACACCTCATGGACTTTGAAAAAATATTTTTGTAATCTACCTACACCTCAAGTACACCTTATGAACTTTGCCAAAATATGCATGTACCTCAAGTACACCTCTGGGACTTTGTCAAAATATATGTGTAATCTACCTACACCTCAAGTACACCTCATGGACTTTGTCAAAATAGATATGTTATATACTACACCTCAAGTACACCTTATGGACTTTGCCAAACTGCATGTACCTGAAGTACACCTCTGGGACTGTCAAAATATACTTGTAATTTCCGTACACCTCAAGTTTACCTTGGCTTCCCATACAGATTTCACTGCCCATCAACTAAATGTTTTATTTATATTTCAAAGTACATTTCTTAGTTCATTTAAGATCTTCACAAGCGCTATATTTTAAAATAAATCAATAAATGGGTTGGCTAACTGTAAATCTCATACACCCTCATGAATAAAAGAACCATAGTGACACATGTGAAGACTTGACAGGTCATACCTTGTTTTCCAGTTTACAATACATAAAATCTACTTAACTGCTAAATTGTGTCAGCTGCATATACATTCTCAGCTGGAGCTCTTCTTTTATTATTTTCTTAATACTTTTTAACTCTATGTCTCAGTTGGATGTTCCTGCCTTAGTCTAGTATTCTATTGTAACATACACCAATTCAGTCTGACAGTTTGAAATAAGTACAGCCCTTGTTCAATTAACAAATTAATAATTAACAGTGAGTGATACCTCATGAACTTTGTCAAAATATATACTTGTAATTTACCTACACCTCAAGTACACCTCATGGACTTTGCTAAAATATGCATGTACAAAAGTATACAAGTATGTACTTACACCGCATAATTTACCTACATCTCAAGTATATTTCCTACACTCCACCGTAACAAGCTTGGCATGAACATAAGATACAGTTATCCACATACACCCAAGATATCTGGTGGACGTGGTGGAAAGGTTTGTCATGAAATTGAGCATAATATACCATCCACTTATTGTAAATAATTGCCAGCACAATCTTTTATTCATACTCGCTAAAATAGACAAAATATTGCTGAACATGGCATTAAATTTGATTTTCTCTCTACAAGTCTATGCTGGATCATCATTCTGGCATGTATGTTACTTTAAATTACCTACACCAGTACACCTCCTTGACTTTGTCAAAAAAACATGTACCTCACTTTTAAATTACACCTCCTGAACTTCTAAACAACATGAAAAATGTTATGTAAACTCAATTTTTATTTTATTTTTATTATTATTTTGACACCAGGACACTAATACATCAAACTAAAACCTGCAGTAACATTCTTCACTTCAAATTATCATAGCAATCAGTTAATGGGCACTGTTGTATAATTTACAGAGAAACTATTGTTAATCTCATGCAAACTTTGGCACCTGTGGATATGTTGTCAACCTTCCAGATATATTTCCAAAATGGATACGTTAACTGTCACTTCCCAAATACATTGGTCCCTTGTATGCTTTTGCATTGGAATACTCTGTGTGGCAATTGGAGTACTTGCGAGCCAATGTTAAAGCTCCTTTATAAGTGTGGTGCTACCATTTTCTGACATACACGGTCACCTTCCCCTACTTTCAAGTTTGGCTGCTCATATGTTAGTTGTTCGCTTTGTAGCGAAAAATGCTGCAGAAAATTTATTGTAGGAGGAGGATGGGGATCAATCTACTGAGCGGTGTTCACTAAAAAATGAGAATACAAATATGCCTGGTACCTATTTTCAATGGAGGTATGAATATATTTTTCAAAATTGGATATGCCTCAAGTACACCTCAGCTAGTACCTCACCTGAGGGGTACACCTCACCTGAGGTGTACACCTCATTGAGGGGTACACCTCACCTGAGGGGTACACCTCATTGAGGTGTACTAATTTGCATATTTCGATACTCCTCAACTACACCTCATCTACTCCTCAACTACACCTCATCTACTCCTCAAATACACCTCATAATATCTGAGGGTACACCTCAAGTACACCTCAAATACACCTCAAAGCAGTAAGGGTTGGCAGCAGTAAAAAAAAAAATGAAACACTCCATTAAGATTACAGGTTGAAGGTAATGGATGACCTCAATCTCACTGGGATGACCTCAGTTTTTGACGAGGTCATCCACTGGATGACCTGGAAATTTGGAACATTTTGACCCCTGTAGGTGCTGCCACAACTGAACCAAACTGTATCCTGATGAGGTTTTAAGTCTATTTGTCCACATGACCTAACTGGGTGAGGCACCGCTTTGATAAGATACATACTGAATTCATCAGACACCGCCCATATCCCATACTATTGTATCAATGACTGTGACATAGTTGACCGATTCATGCCAGTTCTACACAAAGCCTTATATTCAACCATCGATGAAAGCCCCTACATTACATTGTATAGGTGTAGTTGTACAGTAATCAGTAACATTCACCCACCACACTGCAGTACATACAACTCTTGTTTACTGATGGAAATTCAAGATTCCTGTAATACCTATCTTCAAAAAAGCAAAATTGTTGAATTCACTTGAAATTGGGAAAAGAGAGGTCATTCTAGTCTGTCAAAAGTAGCATGACTCGCAAAGGGCTACCATAGACCAGGGCTCGAATTTGGGTAAAAAAAATACATGCACAGTGTGCACCTAAATTTTTCATGTACATGCACAGTAATTTGCCTACATGCACCAAAAAAAAAAAAAAAAAAAATGTATATATATATATTTTTTTAATCCTACGTAAATTTGTCCTGAAATCTGTAAACTCTACCAGTTTGGGCTCTTCTAATGCCAGGCATCAGTGTTATATACAGGGTCTCGCAACGTCCTTTAAAAGAACTCCTCTAATAATTCAAATGCATCAATATTTGGAAAAAACAAATGTTTTGCCACCAAGTCAAATATTTTGATGAATCTTAATGGTGTTGAGATGTATCACTCTTGAGGACGGCATATGTACTGAACACCCTAACCATTTTTTCTTACTATTTTTTTGTTGATTTTTCAAATTGACAAATTTATAAAAAATCGAAAAAATATTGGACTCGACAAATTTCCCTGTTGTTGTTGTTGCGGGATTCGTGCGTGTTTCTGCAATGTCATCATCTGGACTCCTCTACGGATTCAACTGCAGCCTGACTCTCACTTCCCACTTCCTCAGCAGGGTCATTGTTTTACTCTGTTTATTTGCCAACCGGCTGCAGAAAAAAGCTTGAATTTTGCTCTCTTATGTTCACATCATTTTGTACAGTTTGCATTTGTCACACACGAGGTGAAAGGTTAAGCGGACTAAGAAATATTGTGGAGCGTCTACTGCGGGAGATACCCGAGATAAAATACCCATGGGGGTAATTCAATGCACAGCTTGGACATCTTCTAGCAAAATTTTCAAGGCAATTGGCAGTCCGCCACAAGTTATAGTCATGATCGATGGTCCATTTTTCAACACTTTGTTTGCAAATGCAGCTACATGCACACTGTGCACCTGACGATCTAAACTTACGTGCACCGTAAAAAAAATACATGCATTTGTGCATGTGTGCAATGCTAATTTTGAGCCTTGTAGACATTAGAGTCAGAGAAAATAAGTCATAAATATGTTTCTCAAAAGTCTACAGATTCAATTGGTAGTAATTCAAATAACTGTTTTAGTGGAGAAATAAATGCGTTATCATAAAGCATTTTAAAGGTTATACAAAATGGTCTCAAAATCTGCTACTTTTTCGTGCTAAATTGTTGTAGAGGTGATTATATAGACTTGTTTTACATTTTTGTGTGTTTTCGAACTGCCCAAGGTTGGAAATAGCAGCAGTAAAGTGCGACATTTTCATGCCCCTTTCAAAACGGCGAAAGCTGTGACCGCTTGACCTATGACGTCACAACCTGATTACGATATCGCTCAAATGCCTGTTGTGACGTCAAAATGTCAGCGACATCACGCTAGAACTCCCACAGTTGGTTGAATCTTTCGTAACAACGCCCGACGTCATAGACTATGACGTTTACGGCGCAATCGTAATCAGGTTGTGACGTCATGCACCAGAGGTCATGGCTCCAATACGTTTTCTCCCACATGTGTGCTATTCGTGTCCCAAAACCCACTTCGACGACATTATTCAAGAAAAAAATACTAATTTGTTGTTTGGAACACTACTGGGTATGTTTTAATGCAAAGTAGTATAGAGTCATTTGGTATAACCTTTAACAATCAAAATGAAGATTTCCAGTCTGCTATATAAGTTTTATGAACATGTCATTATGGCTACGAATGTACTGCGAATTCCGCTTCATTCTGTTCGTAAATCCATGGAAATAATGAGGATCCATTTGGATTCAGGCAAAATTTGACGAAAAATGAGACCTGATACCTGTATAATGATCTTTGTGGTAAAAAACGTTATCGTAAATATATGTTTTATCTACGGCAATATGAATGCAGTAACAATGGTCCACATGGTTTAAAAACAACCAATACATTTGACTAGATTTAATATTTCTGATCCCACATGAAAGAAAATAAAACATGGAAAGACATTTTAACAGAATAGACTTAATTTTAGTGTTCAATAACAATTGCCCTCCAATTTGGTGAACCAGGTCTTTATAGATGACCTCAAAATCAACACTTTTCTCCTCTTCTTCTAGATTTAGGAAGTAGTATATGTGTACCCAAAGCTTGGTAACAGTCCATGGATATATTGGAATTGGAGTGAAATCATACTAAAGTTAATAGAAGACCACCAAATGAATAGACACTGCGACAACATGCCTCAGGATCAACAGCTTTCTTTTTTGTTATGAGTTTGAGGTAGCCTATACATCTACTTGAAGATCTTGAACAAAATCTACAGCCCTAAACTGGACATCAATATTATCAAAGACTTCCTGATGTTCTGGTCACAGAGACCCCGATCTTTGACCTCAATATTAACAGTTAACAGAAGACATCCAATCATTACACTTCCCTTTTGCCAGAAATTTGAGCTACATGTAAGGTAAATTAATAACCCAATTAATAATAAGGTAATGAATATCTGAAAATTTATCACAATTTTTCCCAAAATCAAAATTTCCAAAGATTGGTCATGCAGACTAGAGTATGTCCCACATGTGTAATGATGGAGATACAATCAATGTAGTTTTTCTCCTAAATTCCAATGAGCGATACATGAACATTGGGAGTTTCAATAAGTTCCTGGTTGTATGCCATGGTGACCTTGACCTCAGACTGTTTGACCTCATAATAGATAGGGTTCTGTTCTGTCTTGGTAATAGCAACATTTGGTACCAACTGATAACCTGCGACTACAGACAGGGCAAACTAACATGAACAGATAGAGGAAGGACAGACAGAAAGAAATTACCTCAACTAGTATGGACATATAAAAACATTGATTGAATCTACAGTTATGTGTTAGATCGATTAAGGTTAACGATCATCAAATAATAAGTGAAAAGATATATCCATCATTGATGGACCTGATATTTCCTATTTGGTTAAACAAAAGTCCTCAAATAAAGGAAAGGCGACATTGTTGTACCAACTGGGAGGCCCATGGTAACAAGCTAACAGTCCTCAGACCTAGCAGGGAATCAATAGAGCAGGCTACAGTATACTTAACCCAATGTTATCAGCCGCTCTGAAGTCTACACACAATTGTACATGTAGCTAGAAAATTGATCCACCATGGAGCAGAGATAAGTATAGAGTCTGCTTGGGTCAAAATATTCAATTATCTCAACTGGTTTT
This sequence comes from Hanleya hanleyi, assembly GCA_036873755.1. Lineage (NCBI taxonomy): Eukaryota > Metazoa > Mollusca > Polyplacophora > Lepidopleurida > Hanleyidae > Hanleya > Hanleya hanleyi. The sequence continues at coordinate 11,406 of JAVTVY010046762.1, forward strand.
GGGTGCTGGCAAACTTGGTTTGCAAGAATGGGTGTGATGGGGGCAGAGGGGGGAGGGAGAGAAACAGAGGCAAGAAGAATTGAGTGACGTTCTTCCCAAATTTTAAGGCAAATAGACCACACAACGAAGGAATACTGCTGAACTTACTTGGTGAAATCAGGGGAATTTTGCTTCTTAACCATGGATGACCATATTGTAATCCTATTGTCTTAAAAGAAAAGCCTAGTGACCTCCAGTTTGATTACATTTTTCCATTTGATATTGTTCCAGAAAATTATCGCCTGAAAATACAGGCGTTTTTTTCGGGGAATTTCTATCTAATCCCATATGTTCGAGTTGGATTGAATCAAAATTGGAACAAAATTCCAGATGTATGCAAATATAAGCCTGATGACGCCATAATTGTATCCTTTACTTGAATGTTGAGGGTTTACACTACCCCTTGTCAAAATATAGTAAGAATGACATTTGTTTTCCAAATTGTCTGGAACTGTCACATGGTACGGCCCAAAATTGCAATTACGGGTACAAAATCTGACCCTACATGTACATGTAACTTTGAGCACCTTTACATATCAGTTTAAGAAAAACTTTCAACAACCAACATTTACATGTATCCATGCTATGCATTATTTTACTTTATCTTCATATGGGTACCCAGACTTAAATGTTCTCAAATCCTTCAAAAGGGTTCAACACTGTCCAGGATGAGGTCTTACATATGTAACAAGATTTCACAAGAGAAACAAAGAGCTTAATAGACACTATATGGACCACATAATCCAGAAGGTGTTTCAGTGAGGCAGTGATCTTATTTTGACTTATAACAAAGGTAAGTCTGGCAGCTTGATGATTTTAATCATTTGCAGGCCTCTTTGTTTTGTGGGACAACAGGCGAGTGACAATCACTTGCCTTATTTATTCTCAGGAGTGTGGTTAGCACACCTAAAATCACACCCCTTAAACGAGTCTAGGCGAGTGTTGGGTTATCTCCCTTGATAAGCAATAAATAAGTGTAAAGTGGCTGTGAATTTGCTAACGAATTTTGTTCCCACGACATATTTGTCCAGCTTCTTTGCTGCTATCCCCAGAAATACGGGCGTCCTTGAGGTTTTCATCCTTGTATTTTGCGCAAATACGGCACCAAACGTTCACAACGTGAACCTTATTGTCACTTTCGGATACTTCATAGTCAATGTCAGGGAAGTTCCACGCCTTGAATGTCGACAGCTGCACAGAATTGCCCTGCATCATGGCGGTGCCATATACCAGGACATAACCAGAATGTAAGGAAGGAGGGGGACTGGGATGTAGTGTAAAGCTGATTCTCACAGCTTTTCTACACGAGACCACAACGAGGCAGATTCATTGTACACAGCAACCACACATGGGTGGCGCTACGAACAAGGTACCGGTACGCTTCTTGACTTCCACTAGCGGAGAGCTACTTCTGCAAGGGAGACCATTTAACCGGACGTAAACACATGCGCGTTGCTGTCGGAAGGCAATTTAATGGAACACGTAAGTTGGTAACAAATTTAGCTGCGCTTACTGTTTTTTAACGAAATGCCAGATGCGCTATAGTAGTGCACCTAGTTCCAAGTTCAGGAGCACGAACGCGCACCTTAAAAACAAGAGGCCTGCATTTGAGACTCCGACCCCCCAAAAACATCTGGCCCCCCAACAGGTGTTAGATATCCTTTTTGACTTATATTTTCACTTCAGGTCACCCCATAGGTACATGTATTCTGACGAAATATGAGAGAAATCTGTTAAGGTGGAAGTTGAGAGAAGAGAAGGAGAATGTGCATTCCATATGGAGTGGCCAGCTCTAGCTAAAGTAGCCCAAAAATACATCTATCCAGGGTTCGAATTAGAAAATTTGTGATGACCTGCTATTTTTTTTCATCAAAAAAAAAATCGCAGGCTAAATCTAACATCACCTGCTATTTATGAAGTTGGACAGCTATTTTTTTCTACATGTGACAATCCACCAATGATCACAATACTATATCTGCTATGTATCAATTTGTATCCCAGGAAGAAATAGAGGTGAATAATGAACAACCATTACAATATTATATTAATGAAATATATTCCTTCAGTCTGAAAGCTTCACAATCAATTGGTTTACAATGAATGAAAAATCAATTAGTACAATGAATGAACCATAATTGTATTATATAATAATAATAAATCACTGTCAGTGTGACAAGATTTGTAACTTTGACTAGTATCATGTGTGTCCAGGAATTTGTTCATTAGAATTTGATTGATTCATGTGTCTATATTTTATTATGCTTTCAAATATTTTGAATCAATAAAGTCACATTAAACACTGCATGTGTTGTCTGAACTTCTCTATGGACGGTCAACCAGGAAGCAGAACATTCAATTACTAAATTATCTTAATACGCACTGTCTGAACAAGCTGTGACTGTAATGACTGTCAATACAAACATCGTACAACATGATCATCTCCCCTCAGATCGACTTCAACTTCAATTAGGCAGAATTTATTCAACTTCAACAATTTATCCAACTTGCAAACTTCACAAATTCATAACAACCATGCACAATACTGAATAGGCCCAGAAGAATGAAGTCCATACTGTAACCAAAGTGACTAGGAAGTATACATTTAACTGTTCATAATGCTCACAGTCATAATTCACTCACTTTTCTGTAAAAGTCATTTGACTTTTGTCTATAATTTGCTTTGAAATCTTTTGAATCAACATACTGTGACAGCACTCTTTCATAATTAAATTACATGTTTGAGGCAGCGGTTTCTGATAAATCAATTCTCTAACATCCATTAAAGTTTATGAAGACCAAACAGTCAATCTTACTCTCTATTGAATCATCAATCATAATCACTACTCACTACCAACTACTCGAGCAAAGTTCAGACAGACATCTAGTTGTCTCGGATTCGATTCAGTCCAGATTCAAGATCCTCAGATCGGGATAATTTTGCATGTGGCGGAATGTTAGAACTGGTTGAGGGACGGGCACGCGGACCATATGGTTGAGTGTTTGGTTGTCTTATCGCACAGCCTGCTCCACCTCAACACAGCAGGTTGGGATTCAAATGCTAGTCTGGCCCCTCAATTTGTATTCTGATTAAATGCTCCACCCTCGTCTCCCTCAGCTTGTTCCGCCAGTCAGTGTGAATCCTATTCATGCACGAAAATGCTCTTTCCAGTGTGGCATTTGCTCATGGGGAGAACTAGAAGTATTTCGACAACAGCGAGAATGTTCTTGATCGATTCCATCTTGGAGCTTGTAAAGAGCTTAGCCCAGCCCCTCTATACTCTAAGCCATGTAACGCAGTCGTGGAAACCATTTCTTTTACATCACCACATTCACCTGTGATAGCATGGACATCGCATCCAACTGACTCCAGAATAGTGGAGAAATGGCGAACAACAGTGTCAATCTCCAAGAGACCATATTCATCAAAGTTTGGGTTGTCTCGAGTTGGATAGAGTTCTGTATCTAGTATCTTGACTGCGGAACTGAAAATCCCACCATCCTCAACAATGTTCGCGAACCTGCCCCGAAAGCATCTATCCACTGCTTGGAGAATGTCTGTGTTGTGAGTGCGAAGTAGTGCTTTCGCTCTCTCCACGTGGGTCAAGGCAATTTTTCGATACTGCATCCGAACCTCATCCTCATCTCTGGTGTATGTATGTGTTCCTGTACGCGGAATTGGCAGTTCTGTGAAAGGCTCGAGACTGGTCAAGAATGATTTTACCCTACCGGTTGATTCGAGAATGTCATCGGAGTGAGAGATCAGGTCATTCATGATTCGGAAAAATTTCTGAATAGTTTGGACAGCCATCACCATATCAATGTCCTGTTTCTGGACTTGCTGACTCAGAAGTCCAGCGGGGCTGAGAATTTCTAGATAATAATCCACAAAAAGTGGGTACTTTGCATCTCGGAACGAGTCATAATAACCTTTGAATTTTATTTGATCGTCCCTTTTGTAACTGGTGTCGACAGTCATATGAAGCAAATGTTCCATCAGAACTTGATAGTTTTTTGACACCCACTGTAGGGCGCGTACTTTGTGTTCGATCCAGCGTGTGCCTTGCGATTTTGTGGGGGCACTTACACTGATCTCTAATGCTTCTCCCAAGCCTTTCAGTTGTCTCATTTTCTTTGGAGAGTTTTCGTACAACAGATAGATAGTCAACATGTCCTCAATTTCTTTGAATACAGGTTGCTTTGACAGTGCATCCTTCAGACTCAGTTCGAGTCTGTGTGCTATACAATGGACCGGGATTAGCCAGGGTACGGACTCTGCCTTCATGAGGTTGACTACTCCCCACCTTCTCTCCCATGTTGACTGATGCTCTATCGACTCCCATACCAATAATGTTTTCAAGTTTGTTTTCAATCTCATGGTCAGCAAGGGCTTTTTTGATTGTTTCTGGTAGACCGACAGCATTAGCATGCAAGGGGGGTGTGATTGATTTGAGAGACAGAAATTGCATGGTCTGTCGACCACTGGATGGGTCATACATGAGTTCCTTTTCTACATTTGCAGCATCTGTGCTTCCGTCAATGAGGAGACTGTAGAATTTGACCCGTGATAAAATGTCGTTTAGTTCCTCTTCATATATCTCTGCTATGTTATCAATAAATTCCGCACATTTGTGGTCATTAAGATAGGTTTCACCGAGTTCGACTCCATGTTTTTTTTCCAGTTGGGCGAGTGGAACGAATTTCGAAAAAGCCATCTCCTCCTTAGCTATGAGGAAAGCTATGTCAAATAATTTGTTTAACCGGTCAGCATCTCGGGATTTCAACTTGTTAAGCGCCTTGCCTATTGGCGTGGCCTCCACTGTTGACTGGCCCTTTTCTCTAAGGATAGAATTCCTTTCCAAGACCTCTGCCCTTTTGTGAGGTTCACCATTGGCATGTGTAACAACCGCATCTTTCTTCACATTTGGAGTACCATAAACCCACTTCTGTTGGTAGTTTCTTAGCGTTTTTATTCTGTCCTCGTATTTTTTACACAGGGAACAACAGACACTAACTGCGACTTGCTGTCCGTTGCGCTTTTCAGACTGTAAAACCTCAATCCAGTCGCATTTCCACGACTTCAGCGTTGACAGTTTGACTATTTTTTGCGACATTTTTCACATGCTGTCAACAAGGGACCGCCGAGAAGCCGGAAGTGCCTCTCCCAAGGGAGATAACTGCTTTGTGCACATCCGGAAGTTGAAGCGGCATCGTGCTTCGTTCGTACTTTCAGTTTTACACCCGCATTTAGTGGAGTACTTCTACGATGATATCGCCCACGAAGAATTGAATTTATGTTGTGTGAAACGGAAACAAAATTATCTATAGGTAGGAATGACCAGAAAAATTATGGCCTGCTACTTTCGGTCAAGATTTTTTTTTTAGCAGGCCATTTTCTACATCGCCTGCTTTGTCAAAATTTTGGCCAGCTTTTAGCCAATAGCAGGCCGCCATTTCGAACGCTGCTATCTCTTCACCACATGTTCCTTCTGTACCTTATCTTAATGTGATATCATATAAAGACATGTAAATCTTAGCTAGGTATTCCACTGCCTCCCCTCCCCTACACCCATACACAAGACAGCTTGTAGTGAGGCACCTAGTTAAAAGAACCTCATATTAATTGCGAAATGAGAGAATTTTATGTTGATTTTTCCCCACGATCATGTTATTGAGAACTACCTCTCTAAAATGGAGGTAAAAAAGGTTGTTTTGTTGAATACATGTAAGTTTTGATTTACTAATCATAATGCTCTCAAATCTTTGTTTTTTCAATTCCATCCAATGCAGATATATGTCTATATTGTGGATGTCTCTTATTTCTATATATTCTTGACTTTATTTGGCAAAAACTTTCTTTTTTACCTCCATTCTAGCGAGTTAGTTTTCTCTAACCTGATATGTTCTCCAGCTCATACATGTTCTTTACCCTTATTTGAGAAGATCCAATAAGTGCTAGACAAGCCAGTGAACAGACAATGACAAATATACATGCACATGAATGAATAAATCATAGTCTGGCTCTCGTTGGAATGGAAATACATCACATAATTGTAGCTTGGCCGGTGTAAACAGACTGCGTGATATACATGTATCTGCAAATATATGTTCATCACAGCAATGTAATATTAACTTCTATTGATTCCCAGACTGAATAGCATCTTGCCAGTAACTAACATAAATATTCATGATACATTTCCATGTATTATTTATACACCGAAATATCCCATTCTGAACAGTCTACATGTACTTGATACCAATTATAGAGTATACACCTGAATATGAAATATCGTTTATCCGTAACTAAAAACAAAGACATCAGCTGATAATCCAAACATTAGCATGCACGAAGTGCCTTGGGCTTTCCTAAACATAGATGTTTAACATGAATATATGACACTGTAATTATAGACAAACTGGCCAAATTGGAATGATGATACAATGTACATGGTAAATACATGTAGCTCTTACACAATATTGGCAATAGAGCACATCTGAAATGCTGGCGCACATGTGAAAATTATGATACCCATTCTAAACGGAACCCTGTATTTGCAGCATACATGTAAAATGAAATCAGCCCCCAACTGACAAAAACTAAGTCAACCAAACCAGAAGGTCCAGGCTTTTTCAATAGGATTTTGTTTCATGACATTTGTGATGTAAATATTAAAAGTACATGCTCTACCCATAGGTATAGAAACCCTATCTGTCAGAATGCACCACTTTGGTACTTAACAAAGCCTGAAGGAATCTGAAGCCCAAACTGGAAGGAATACTTGTGTGGCTAGTTGATTATACAAGATTACCATTTTTACGATGTATTACACTATTAAATCCTGGTTTCATGAGCTATAATATCAATCATACAGGTGTTGAAAGATTTGTCTTATGCAGCAGCTGGTCCATAATAGTTCGGTTAACGTTTATTTGATTTTATTTCAAGTCGAAATATATAAAATTTTCAGCGTAAATACATTTTATTGGAAGAGGCTACAATGACTTCACCTTATTGTCGCCAAAAACAACGATTTCAGCGAAATAACACTTGAAAAACATGTTTTTTTGGCTGTCTTCAGCTTGATCGTGTTTGGCAATCTGACCGCCATTGTGAAAGATCGAGGTCTGGTTGTCAAGGGAATTCTTTGTTCTTTCTATAAATAGTAATCAATTTGATGGATGACCAATGAAAACACGTGATGACGACAGATTTGAAAACAAGGTAAAACAGAAAGGAATATCCCATTCACTGAGCTTGAGACCGATGCACATCTCGCGATTAGACAAAGCCAACCACGTGGCCGAAAATAAAGTTCATTCATTGGCCCAGACGTTGTAGTGGGATTGTCCACAACAACAACGATGACGTAATTTTGATACTGGCGGCAATTCTGTCACTGAGGAAGTTGACAGAAATGTGAAAATAAAGTTTGTTGCGCTGATTTCATCGCATTCATCACCATGGAGAGATAAACTGTGCGTTTATACTTAAAATATTCCACAGAATCATATATTTTTATTGGGTTTTCCATGAATATTTGATATTTTCTGAGTGGTCTTCACGATGAGATTATTTATTTTTTTATATTTCTTTCTTCCGATTTCATTATTCGAAGACAGAATATGAAGTTTACATCCAGAAAATCAAAACAGACTTAGCTAACAATATATGTATGGTTTTTATTATTAGGTTTCATGCATGGTTAATTGAAAATATCGAATACAATGGTACCTCACCGTACTCGAGTAGACAGACAAGTTCAGGACCCTGTGAGGGGCCGCCCGCAGTTTACATGGGGGCCCCGATCGTGACCAGCCGCAGCAAACCAGTTAAGATTTCATCACATAAATACATGTAGGAGATGCATATGTTCAAAGTATGTTTAGCAAGCCTACAGCATTGGAAGGTTTCCAGCCAAAACTGTGGAATAGTTGATTATACAAATTGCCATGTACACTGAAATTAATGAGGCAAAAGTCCCACTCCTTATTGTATAGTACCTGATGAATTTGATAAAAAAAATGATTTCATCTCATATAGGAGGTGCACTTCGAAGCATCTTGAGGAAGCCTGCAAAGATTTTGGAACGACCTTTATTTCGGCCACATGGTTGGCTTTGTCCAATAGTGATACACATTGGTTCCAGCTCGGGAAATGGGATATCCCTCTCTCATTTCCAAATCCGTCATCATCACATGTTTTCATTGGCCATCAATCATATTTATAGAAAGAACAAGGATTCCCCTTGACAATGAGGCCTCGATCTTTCAAAATGGCGTAGAGATTGCCAAACACGACCATGCTGAAGACGGCCAAAAAAACACATTTTTCGAGCGTTATTTTGCTGAAAATCACCGTTTTTTGGTGATAATAAGGTGAAGTCAATGTAGTCTCTTCCAATAAAATGTATTTATGCTGCCAATTTTAAATATTTCGGCATAAAATAAAATAAACATTGATCGAACTATTATGGACCAGCTGCTATGCAAGGCAAATCTTGGCACACATGTATGAATGATATTTTCGCTCATGAAACCCGGGTTTAATAGTGTAATACATCGTAAAAATGAGAACTTATGCAGTGCACCATAAAGAAGAATCCAGCAGCCAACCAGTTAATCAAATTTCACAGGTACATGTAGCTATTAAACTGTTGTAAGTCTAAGGAAGCCTATTGATATTAGCCACAATACCAGGTCAAATGTTACCATGACCCAAAAACAAGTAAGGTCAATGTTACCATGACCCAAAAACAAGTAAGGTCAAATGTTACCATGACCCAAAAACAAGTAAGGTCAAATGTTACCATGACCCAAAAACAAGTAAGGTCATATGTTACCATGACCCAAAAACAAGTAAGGTCAATGTTACCATGACCCAAAAACAAGTAAGGTCAATGTTACCATGACCCAAAAACAAGTAAGGTCAAATGTTACCATGACCCAAAAACAAGTAAGGTCAAATGTTACCATGACCCAAAAACAAGTAAGGTCAATGTTACCATGACCCAAAAACAAGTAAGGTCAAATGTTACCATGACCCAAAAACAAGTAAGGTCAAATGTTACCATGACCCAAAAACAAGTAAGGTCATATGTTACCATGACCCAAAAACAAGTAAGGTCAATGTTACCATGACCCAAAAACAAGTAAGGTCAATGTTACCATGACCCAAAAACAAGTAAGGTCAAATGTTACCATGACCCAAAAACAAGTAAGGTCAAATGTTACCATGACCCAAAAACAAGTAAGGTCAATGTTACCATGACCCAAAAACAAGTAAGGTCAAATGTTACCATGACCCAAAAACAAGTAAGGTCAATGTTACCATGACCCAAAAACAAGTAAGGTCAAATGTTACCATGACCCAAAAACAAGTAAGGTCAATGTGTCCATGTCACAAAAATTATTTCTGTTTGATGGTAATAATTTATGGGAATATAGGGCATAAATGTTACACTGAACATTAATTCCAAAAATTGATTGAATAGTATTATCTCTGATTTACTCCAAATACATGGTGTGCATACTTCCTAGGTGTTCACATAGCCAGATTTGCATACTACACAGTGCAAATTTACAAATGTGTAAATACACTTTTGAACAACCGTCGAAACAGATGCACATTCACTCTCCATGCGAATATACACCTGTGCGTTCATATGCCGAGTTTGCACACATGTTTTTATTTTGCACAGTATGCAAATCTACACGGGTGTGTATATACATGTGCAAGTGATCAGGGCTTAAATGTCTACCAGGAGAATTTCAAACTTCTTCAACAATTAATAAGACATATTACAGCCCGGATAAGAATGTATGGTTCCCCATTAATGCTTTCAGGAGAAGGTACAATGCTACAATTTAAGAAAAATTGTCATTATAATCATTGACCCAAGGATGAAATTAGGACTGACATTATGACCACATTACCACAGAGTAAGCGAACCTGAGGGAGCAGAGTTAAGCACCAGACAATCTGTTAACCAAACACTGACGATTTGCCTCACCATGCTTACGGTCTACACATACATGTACAGGGGAGAGACCTTTGTCAATAATCAAAGTGCCTAACTACATTACCATCTGTGGCCTACTATACCACAAATGGTCTTCAATAACATGTATAAAACCAGACAAATGTCATCTCAAATATCCCCATGGATGGATCAAGTATTTCAACAACATATAAATTAATACGCAGTCATTGTATGTCATCCCTCTATAATCATGTAGGCCTACAGTACATGTGATACAAAATCTAAACAGACTGAAGATAATTTCATGAAAATTAAAAGCCATCCATATTGTACATTTTAAATTCTTAAAGACGTTAAAGCATAAGAATAGCTCATAATTATAATTTCTCAACACTACCATCTGCTTTACTGTGATTGTGGTTTGCACTGCCTATTTTCTGCATGTGCACAAGTCCAGGTAACCCCTAAATCATCGCAGAGGGTTTACCTGGACCTTTTTGGTGATTCAGACGAGTTCTCGAGTTGTTGCGTCTATCACACAATCTCGTGCATTTCATCCCCAGCGGTTGCTTTGAATTAGCGTGTCGGTATCTGAAGCCTGCGGTTTTCGCTTTGACACCAGATGCAGATTTCAGCCTAACTTCAAAGGTTGTCTGGCTGGCGATGAAATTCAAACCAGTCAAAACTCAAAGCTCCCTGCGGATTGGCCTGATGAGCTGCTTCAGCGCGCTTACTGATTGGTTCGGTTTAGTGGGAGCTATTTATATCCAGAACTGCTATCGGTAACTAACCAAGCCAGTGTATCGCTCGTAACCTATCGATTGATACACTGGCTCGCGAGGATGATTTCTGCTGCATGTGTGTTGGTGAACTAATCAGTACTGACCAGGTTATAATTGATTTGTATCTATAAAATGATTTGGACATGTTTGTTTTCTTGTAGCGTATTGTTCATTTCCATGGGCGTCGCTAGGATTTTGCAAGGTGGGGTCGACTATCATAGAACTTTAGGCATGTTAGGCGAGGGTGCAGGGGCCGACTAGGCCCCGGAAGCTCCGGGGTCCTAGATCGCCGGAGATGCGTTCTAAGCGTTTTCCCAGAAATAAATCTGAACATAATGTATGCAGATTTAGGGTTACATTATACAGCTCTGGATGGCCTGAGATGCATTCTGAGCGATTTCCAACAATTAAATTAAGGCATCATTTGTCAAATATCAGTATCATATTTTATTCTCTTTGTCATCTTGAAAACAAAATAATATTGCTTTGGGCCGATATACCTCGTAGACTGACCATGTTAAAATGATTAAACCTAAACGTCATCATATCACTTTCCGAGTGAGTGAGTGAGTGAATATGATTTAACATCGCTTTCAACTATATTTCAGTCATATCGCGACGTTGGGTTCTATTCCTTTTCACACCCGGGAACCACACGGGTGGTGTCCTATTCCTTTTCACACCTGGGAACCCCACGGGTGCCTCAGTCGCCTCTTATGACAAGCTGTCTGAGGAGCTGAGGCCTATTCTTACCATGACCTGCGGTGTGCACAACGACATCCCAGGTCAATCTCCGGAAGCCCCACGGGGCTATCACTTTCCGATCCATATGTCCTTTCATGACTGTGAGCATTAAACTTTTGCCGAAAAAATCCCAATAATACTGTGTAGAATATCAAACTGTGTATCAAACTGTGACTATAGCTCGTGGCCATGGTGACTAGAAAAATGAACCTGATATCACTCATCATTCTGGAAATTAAACGTGGCCATGGTAAAATACTGCCGAGAAAAAAAAAAAATGAAACAGACATATATTCCGGAAATGAAATATCACGAATGTAGTATACCCTTCAGCAAAACGGACCATGCTTACGTTTCTGGAGACGGATTTTTTTAAAAAAAAATGTATTTCTTTCTTTTCCCTTTTCCCTTTTTTGTTTTTATTCTCGTTCTTTTCTGTTTTTGCTTTGTTTTGCTTTTTCTTCTGTTTATTTTTTGACGCGTCCAGGGGGGAGGGAGGGGGTCGTTCGCATCTGACGATGCCCCCTAGCGACGCCCCTGATTTCATGTTTAGTTTTTGTTTGGTAGTTTAGAGCCCCAGGGAAAATCAGGGCCACTGATTAGCCACATAGTATGATGCAATAAGCCCTGCATTGACCTAATCCTGTCACGTTTATGAAGGTACTTCTCAAAAGTTCTAAGAGAAAGAATAGCAGAATCTATATTGAAGATAGGACATCGGAGATCTTATGTAATGGGACTGGCATCATTTGTCTATCTCATTATCTCTGGTCATTGCATGCCATCATCAAAGATCATTTGCATACACAATTTGTACTAGACCCAAAAATCCTTGAAATGTAATATCTCACAAAGCAGTATGAATATTTTCATGATATAAATGTTAAAATTTTTAGAAAAAAAAAGGAAATGTATCTCTCCACCAGAAGTTTTAATTTTCTATTTGAGTTCCACTTAAATCATCCTGCATTTACCCGATTATAAATTCCCAGTGAATATCATGCTACGATCGAATAAAAATCTGATACCATAGCCTTCGTGGATCAATAAGAGTGTTTGAAACAGACTGGCAACCATGTGGTCTGGACTGGACACACGACACAAAGAACACAGTCCCACATGTTACTGTAATGAATAAAGTTTTATCAAAGGAAATGGAAAAAAAAAATGGAATAAAAAAATATTTTGCCATGTTGAACTTTATCGACTTCGCATGTAGATGGAGAATAAAGTCTGGCACGCGGTTACATAAACTGATACTCTATATGTTATGTATCAAGTACTAATGACCTATGTGGGCAGCGATTTTCATTGCCAGTATTGTGATTATTTTCTGCTGAAGTAATGTTACTCACTCAATTTTGAAGATATCGTTCAATTCAACTCTATTTTCCAAAATGTGATGGATTCAGATAGCAAGAAATGGTCAAACTGACTTCAAATTACCAAAAATAACCCAAAACAGAGAATTTTGGATTTTCCCATTTTGAAATGGATTCTGTTCTATGCACGTCATTGTCTGGGATGAATAGTGTATTTAAGTTGGAAGTGTACATGTAGTAATAGTAATGGTCGGGGGTGGGGTGGGGGGGAGGTGGATCAGATGGATACCCAGCTCAGCCTTCTGACACATCACCACAAATATCTCTATATGGCAGGTTGCACGCATTTAATCATATTTACTTCCTCTAAACATTTCCTGTTCCTATGATTTAATTCCTTCTAATTCAAATACTCAGTATGTAAATATGTACATGTATACAGTGTTAATTCTCTCCAATTTCCTGTCTCGTAAATTTTTCCTTTACATGTACCTACAATGTACAATATATATCTCATATATAATTTTCATCAAATTTATTAATCCATGTGCTAGTTTCCTTTTGACCCATGTTAGTGTATAA
>JAVTVY010046763.1:0-23341 GCA_036873755.1 Hanleya hanleyi
TATTCACTGCAGATGCGAAATCTCTGTTATCAGCTTCAGAAGGTATTGTGTCCACTAGAAGAAAAAAATATGTCATATTCTCAGATTCTCATTTTAATCAAGTGATTCAAAGTAGAAATTCAACTCATCCTACCATCTTGAAAATTCTACAATTATGACATTAGATTTGATCAACGGATAGATATTGTGTTTTGTTGGGTGCCTAGTCACGTTGACATCAAAGGCAATACTGAAGCTGATAAAATGGCTAAGACGGCTCTGGATGAGTAGGCTGATCCTGTTGGAATCCCATACAGCGATTATAAACCATCTATCTGTGCTTATGCACGAAAGTTGTTTAAATCTTGGGATACTATGGATGATAACAAACTTTACGAGTTTAAAAAAACTGTTGGTTACACTCATCTGAACAGCCAGAAACGTTTCGATCAGGCCATCATTAGACGATGTATGATCGGCCATACACGATTAGCTCACGAAAATCCACAAAAAAAGTCGGTCCCATGAAGATCTCACGGTGAAACCTACTCTCATAGACTGCATAGATTTGAAGATAGTAAGAGATACTTTTTATCGAGCAGCTACGCTGGAAGATCTTTTTAGCCGAGTAAAAGAAGATTGTGTTTTAGATTAATTGTGAGAGATCGGTTTGTTTACAAATTTTAATGTCTGTACCTGTTTTAACGCATTAGTTTACAGAGTTAGTGACTTGAATACTTAGAATTTTGTTTGATCGTCGCTATGTAGCTGAAATATTGCTGAACGCGACATTAAACCTTATTTCTCTCTCTCTCTGGTCTTACAGTGCCAGAAACGTTTCGACCAAGCAATGATCATGCGATGAACAATCGGCCATACACGAGCATTTACTAAAAGGAGAACCAGCCCCAATGTGTATTCCATACCGCGAAGATCTGAAGTGAAACATATTCTTATCGACTGCATAGATTTTAAGATTGTAAGAGATTCTTTTTATCGAGCGACTACTTTAGAAGATCTTTTTGCTATCAGCATGCGATATGTATCGACAAATTTGAGAAACTTTGAGTGGAGGCGCTTGGTGGAATAGCCCTGTTTTATAAGTTTCTGCAACAATGATTTGTGACGTTGATTAAAATCATCACATTTAACACAGGATCTAGCAAATGCTACTAAGCGAGATATGTATACGCCATATGCAGGCCCCACTGGAATATTACTATCCAGAAAGGGATAGTTTACGATGTCGAAATTGTAATCATCTCTTTTGTCATAAAGTCGACGAGAGAGAATGCCCGCTTCATTTTTATAGAGATAGAGATCTAAATAAGATGTGCCTGTAGGGCTATCTGTAGTTTCCTTCAAATCCAGTGAAGGTGGATATATATCCTTCACTGCGTCATTTATATAGCGATTATCCACAGCGAGAAGATCGTCTATATAGCGTTTGGTGAATGAGAAGGAACGGGCTTTGAATGGATCGGTTTTTGAAAGCGCCTGCATATAGTCATATTCATAAGAGAACAGATACAGGTCAGCCAACAGGGGTGCACAATTAGTACCCATTGGAATACCTATATGCTGCTGATATATTGTGTTGCCAAATTTCACATAGATATTTTTAATGAGAAATTCAAGCAACTCTATAAACAAAGAAACATCCCATGAATGATATCTCTTGTATGTAGTCGAGCTAAAAAATGCTTTATGCATCCGACATTAATATATCTACGATCAGTTTTCTTGAACACAGATACTATTAATGAACTTATACGGTCAATAAGGTCTTGATGAGGGGTTGTAGTATAGAGAGTCGAGAAATCCCATGTGGATACATGTCTGTACGGTATGTGACTTTTAGCATCAAGTTCTTCCGTAAGACATTTTGAACTTTTCAATATCCACATACATTCCATACATTTCTAGTTCTTAGAAATAGTGGCGCAATACCTTTCCGAATATGCTTTTACCTCCTGAAGGGCCCTCGTCAATAGGGTTGAAAGAAGCTTGGTGGTGCAGCTTCTAGAACCAGCTATGAATCTAGCTTTGTATGGTGATTTATGCATTTTGGGAGTCCAGTATATTTTTGGTATGTCGTTATGATTGGTTGGAAGACAAATACCTCTTTCCCTGAGAAAGTTTTTGTGATTGTTAAATAAATCTTCCAGAGTAAATGCAGTTTGGGAGTAAGTAGACGTATTTGATGAAGATATGTCTACACTCAATTCTTTAACCAGCACCTGGTAATAGTAATATTTACATATGAATATTATATTATTCGGAGCTTTGTCTGCTGGGACTACGGTGGTGTGTGAGGTGCCACAATCACAAATTTTCAGATGCTATGTGTCATCGAATATCAAATGACCTGACTGTGTCGACTGGGCAATCATCCTGTCAAGCTGAACAGTGCGCGCAATGAGAACTTGATAAGACATATTCATCAGTAAGTTGGTCACATCAATAGTTAATTAAACCGATGTCATCGTGAGTTTATATGAAATCCTAGTTTCCTAAGTAGCAGGTTAAATGATTGCAACCTATATTACTCACAATACCGGAACGAATGTATCACAACATGACACCTTGTGTGTGATAATACAACACCGCATATTCGGATTGGGGAGCCCGGATGTAGAGAGATTGGGAGTTGGACGTGTTTTCACTTCGCTCCGAGAAATTTGTCTAATTCTGCGGATTTCAGCTGATGTTAGCTCTGATTTGTGTGTAATATATGTTGTGAATACTTTTGGCAAATACCTGTGATGAAAGTTTGGAATTTTTTCTCAGTTTTTTGTTGTTCAGGGCATTTTTCTAACTTAGTCAGTTTGGCCTGGTTCGGGAAGGCAGAGATCAGCCATTACTACCGTCTCGGTCTTTGTGACCGAGAGGGTCGGTGGGGTTTTTTTCTGTCTCGCTCTTCTCTGTTTGTTCGCTGTCTGTAAATATTTCCTTGTTGGCTTGATCCAGTTTGTGGTTGGATCGTTTTTCGTTCGGTTTGGCTTAGGTCGATTTACACATATATGAGTATATCGAGCTGGGGTCTGGCGAGATTCTGCTGGTGGACGTTTCGTCCCCGAGGCCCGTCCCCTGTACAGACCTTTTGGTCTTTGATATATGTTGGCATTTGTGGGAAGTTGATGCTGGGTCGACATCGGGCCTTACAGACTAGTCTTTTGTGTCAAATGCCGTCATTTACATCTGACGACGATACAGCTCACCAATCTCCAATGTACGAGTTGTCACAGCGAAACAGCTCACCAATTGCCAGTATACGAGTTGTCAGAGCATTTCCATCATAGCTCTCTAGATTTGTATCTAATACCGCTTATGCCGGTGCTAGGGGCCGTGTGGTCATATCATCCATGTTGCCACATGAACAGGTACAATAAAAGCGTACCTGAGATACAACACATATCACGAATCGTTAGATTCTTGTTATGTGCTTTAGAATAGGTTAACCAGAAGACTATTATGTGAAGTCATGTGACGCCGTCAGTATGTCGGCACCTCTTCCTTCTATTCGTTTGATAGAGAGTGTGAAACAGGAGTTCGAAGAATTTGGATGTTGAAATTCAAACGTACTCTTCCTTCTTCTATTTTAGTTGGAGGTATGAGACTTCCTGTATGGTATAACGGTCAAGTCAAAACATGTTATACTTGTGGTTCAGAGATCACATGAACACGAGGTGTCCATTGAAAAATAAATGGCTGATTTGTCATCAGAAAGGACATCTTAAAAAACCCTGTCCAAAGGCCAAACAAGTTCCTGAAGGTACCGTAGCTAACGATAGAAAAGATGATTCCTCAGATCCTCGCCCTGTTCTGCCCGCAGAAGTTCGAAAAGGACTTTCCGCAGAGGCTCTCCAGCAGAAACAACAGCACTACGTAGATTTATGGAAGACTGTAGGCCCTGATGGGAAGCTCACCGAACGTCATCTGAAGATAGTCTCCGAATGTAACAATGAGAAAACCTCAAACCACTACGAGTGTCTCGTTGACGCGATGGATGAAGGTTGTAATTCGGAAGATGAAGTTATCAGTGATAGTGAGGTTTGCGATGATGTAGAAGTCAAGTGATCAGAAGTCAGGTGATCAGAAATCGCTTTCTGATCAGACTGAACGTGTTGACATAGTATTAACTCCGGAAGTTGAATTGAAGGGTGACAACTTACCGGATACTGGTAGTGTTTCGGGTCAGGATGCACCTGTGCAGTCTGTGGATTCCTCCATTAATCCTATTCACTCAGGTGTAAATGTAAACTTTACACCAAACGAGGAAGTAATGAAGGAGAAGAGTCTTGTAGTAATAAAGCTACCTCGAATCAGAAAAAGAAGGAGAAAGAGAATACCATGGATATCGATTCCGGCAAAGAGCCTAAAATAGTCGATGCTACACCCACTCGTACCAATGAGGTATCCATGCTTTCTGATGAGGAGTATCAGGAGTGTAGTGATCGTCCGTTAAAAGGCTAGACTTCCTTGAACCAAAGGTCGAAGGACTTGTTGGGACAAGAGAGAGAGAAAGAAGTTTATAAGAAAGGAAGTAAAAAAAGACAAGAGAGAACAAATGAAAAATAAAAAGAAAGTTAAAAAACAGTTATCCAAAATAAAACGTTAACATACGCTAAGTTAACCTTATATATTTGGCTTGGGCAGTTTTCTATATTATTTCTTTATACAGACTAAAAATGGCTCAGTCACCAACTATCGTTCAGTGGAATTGCAGAGAGGTTTGGCCAAATTTGAATGAACCCCAATTATTAACTCAAGATTATGAACCATCAGCTTTTTGTCTCAACGAGACCTTTCTGAAGAAAGCAGATAAAGATAAATTTAAATTTCGCCAATACACACCTTATCATTCCTACGGTTTAGACGAAAATGAAAAAGCTATAGTCGGCTCTTCAATATTGGTTCAAATGAGTGTTTTACACAGTCCTGTTGAGTTAGTGACAGATTTATAAGCTGTAGCAGTTCGTATTACCTTGAATTCTGTTTTCACATTATGCACAGTGTACATACCTTCTTCTGGTAGTCTCCGGCTTAGTGAACTTCAAGATCTTTAAGATCAGCTCCCGAAACCTTGTTTAATGATGGGTGATTTTAACGGTCGTAATATCCACTGGGATAATGAAGACAATTGTAAAGGTAAAATTCTTGACAATTTTATATCAAAAAATTCTTTGTGTATTTTTAATGATGGTTCTTATACACATTTGTCCTCAGCTCATGGAACCTATTCAGCATTAGATATCTCACTTTGCGACCTGCCTATTCTTGAAGAATTTTCCTGATCTGTTCATGATGAGCTTTGTGGATCACTTTCCCACTATCCTAAAAGCTGTTCATTCAGCTCATGATCTTCATTCCACAAGGTTTAATTTCAAGAAAGCAAACTGGCCCGAGTTTGAAAAGCTTTGTTCACAAAAACTACAAGCAGTCTCCCATGATGCTCCAGATCCTATACAGTTATTCTCAGATATGCTGATAGAAATTGCCAACCAAACCATTCCCACATCTTCAGGAGTTGCACATATTAAGAAACCTTGGTTTAGTGATGACTGCAAAGAAGCAAGGAAAAGTAGGAAGAAGGCTGAACGATATTTCCGCCGACATCCTAATCCTGAAAATTTGAAAGATCTCAGAGTTACAAGAGCTAAAGCTCGTAGAACCATGAAACAGAATAAACGTGATTCTTGGAGAAATTATGTTTCTAAGATAAATACTCATACTCCGATAACAAAAGTTTGGAATATGATCCAAATAATAAAAGGTAAAAGCTCCAAGCCCAGCGTTCATCATCTCAACGACGGAAATCAGGGGATTACTGACAGAGTAGAAATTGCAAATAAATTAGGAGAAACAATTGCCAAAAACTCTTCATCAGAAAAGTACGTACCTACATTCCAAAGTTTCCGCAAAAGAGAAGAGAAAAACGAAATTAAATTCCCCATCCGGTAATCATGAAGGCTATAACGCTTCGTTTACAATTGGAGAACATCACGTTTCTCTCACGAAAGCTAATGATTCTGCTGCAGGCCCTGATAATATTCATTATCAGCTTTTGAAACATCTACCGGAATCATCTCTAGAAACAATGGAACGCATGATAAATGATCGCCTTGTTTGGTACCTGGAAACTGAAAAAAAACTTACTGATATTCAGGCTGGTTTCCGTAAAAATAGAAGTACCATTGATCATTTAGTCAGATTGGATTCGTATGTTAAGAATACTTTCGCCAAGAACGAACATGTGCTTCCTATCTTTTTTGTCCTCCGCCACGAAGTGGTGGGAGGACTTGGAAATGCTAGCCGTCCGTCCTTCCGTCCGTCCCTCCGTCCGTCCTTCCGTCCGTCCGTACGTCCCACATCTTGTGAACGCGATATCTTGAGAACAATTTGATCAATCGACTTCAAACTTGAGAAGGTGCTTCACATCAGTTAGACGGCCATTGGTATTGATTTTCACTGAGGTACGTAATCCAAGATGGCCGCCATCGACCATATTGGATTCTGTCCGTCCCACATCTTGTGAACGCGACATCTCAAGAACAATTCAACCGATTGACTTCAAAATAGAGAAGGTGCTTCACATCAGTTAGACGGCCATTGGTATTGATTTTCACTGAAGTACGTAATCCAAGATGGCCGCCATCGACCATATTGGATTCTGTTCGTCCCACATCTTGTGAACGCGATATCTCAAGAACAATTCCACCAATCAACTTCAAGCTTGGGAAGGTTCTTCACATCAGTTAGACAGCCATTGGTTTTGATTTTCACTGAGGTACGTAATCCAAGATGGCTGCCATTGACCATATTGGATTCTGTCCATCCCACATCTTGTGAACGCGATATCTCGACAACAGTTTGACCAATCCACTTCAAACTTGATAATATGCTTCGCATCAGTTAAACAGCCATTGGTTTTGATTTTCACTGAGATACGTAATCCAATATGGCTGCCATAGACCATATTGGATTCACTCCGTTCCACATCTTGTTAACACGATATCTCAAAAACAAATCAACCAATCGACTTCAAACTTGGGAAGGTTGTTCACATCAATTAGACGGCCATTGGTATTGGTTTTCACTGAGGTACATAATCCAAGATGGCTGCCATTGACCATATTGGATTCTGTCCATCCCACATCTTGTGAACGCGATATCTCGAGAACAGTTCGACCAATCGACTTCAAACTTGAGAATGTGCTTCACATCAATTAGACGGCCATTGGTATTGATTTTCACTGAGGTACATAATCCAAGATGGCTGCCATTGACGATATTGGATTCCATCCGTCTCGGATCTTGTGAACGTGATATCTCAACAACAATTTGACCATTCAACTTCAAACTCGAGACGGTGCTTCACATCAGTTAGACAGCGATTGGTATTGATTTTCATTGAGGTAGTATGTAATCCATTTCGGTCCCCAGGCCTGGACAGGTCTCAAAAAGCCCAGGCCAGATGGGGTTAAAATATGCCGGTCTCTTTGAAATATAAAGCGTTGAATTTATTGGTTGCCTCATCACCCATGGCTTTCAAAATGCTGATATATATGACATATTTCCCAATGTCCATAGAGCATAGGGTACACCAGGTTGCGAGTGCACCACAGGTGTGTGCGCATGCGTACGATGACGTCACTTTCGAGCTCCGAGTTCCGCCTCCAAGAGCTCCGAGAGCTCTAAGAGCTCGGAGCTCGAAGCTCCGAGATTGAGGCGTGCCCAACGCCCGTCTTAACGCAAGAGCTCCAAGCTCCAACAGCTCCGAAAGTTCCAAGCTCTCAACCCATTCATGCGTACATTCAAATGCACCCTGACATCAGGGAAACAGCCATGGCCATCTTTGAACGGTATAGCCTGCTGCCGCTTGAGATGAAAGGTGACCCCACGCACAGGTTCATCATGAAGACCAAGCTCTTGGGTGACCTTAGCGCTCTAGCATAAAGCGTCACTTGGAAGAGGATATGGGGTTACCGCCCATCAAGGCCCTGGGAAATAAGAAGAAGGCGCAAACAACTGTTTCAGAACATGCTGCCTCAACGGTATCCTGGACTGCTCGACGACGCTTAGGCCAAGAGCGACCCTGACCGAAGATTGAAATTTCTCAAACGACGACTTCTGACTGGACAAGAGCTTACTAGAATTGTAAACATACCCAACGCGGTTATGATGTGCTGATGGGGATAATAAAATGATTAACCTGTCATCCTTGTTGTTGTTGTTCTCTCATCTGTCTACACCATGGCGTCAATGCGTTATGCTAGAGCGTTAAGTTCACCCAAGAGCCCTTTTCCCACAATTCCCGACCTGTGCATATGTGACATCGTCTCTAAAGCACGTCCCTCTGGACCCCACATCCCCATTTCTAATGTTGCAAAGCCATGGCGGAGAGCCATTCCTATGCGACTCGCATTTACAGCCTGCGATCGTGGTTAATTCACTCATGACTCGATGGAGAGGTGTGCTATCACCCTCCACTACTGGACTATGACAGCCATTCTTGATGCCCGGGCTATGGACCACGAGCGCTCACACTGGAACTAGCGACGGCTCGTTGGCCTCACAATGGTCTTTGCCCTATTCACCCTGATACTGTGGCAATGACAGTTCTGTCTTACAGCGACAGAAAAGAACGGCTCTTTTCAGAGCCTCCATGTCTTCCAAAAGAGAGACGGGTATTATATAAACTAAGCTCAATGTTCACACACAGTACACAAACACGCACGCACACCCTCAACACACCCCCGCCCACACACTCACACACGCACTCACAATGAACGCTCCGCCATAACTTCCAACAAAAACCATACCATTCGTCATCCCGGACTGATGAGGGACACGTGTTAATCCCTATATGTACAGACACTACCACCACCACCGGGCGTTGGGCACGCTTCACTGGCTATTTGGACCTTGGATGGTCCTTCTCCATTCCAAACACCTACCTTCACACCCCCCAGAATGGCCGCTTTCGCTACCACTCTCACTGATGATGTCACCAATGACGTCACAGATAACGTGAACATCCCTCGAGTCGTGGTCTACACCACGAGAGCTTCAAGCTGACAGCCTACACGGCCTATTAGGACCACGGATGGTTCCATAATCACTCAACAGACCCACCACGAACCCAAAATTGCCTGCTTTCTATGCTACGGCCAGACTGCGCATGCGCATAATGTTGAAACCGGACGACACAGTAACCCAGTTGGATGGTTCCCCAGGAGATTAGAACACATATAAGGGAAGTGGGACAGTCACATGGCTTCACAGTATAGTCTTCTACTTTTACCTATTCTAAAGCACATACCTACAATCTAACGATTCGTGATATGTGTTGTATCTCAGGTACGCTTTTATTGTATCTGTTCATGTGGCAACTTGGATGACATGACCACACGGACCCTAGCACTGGCATAAGCGGTATTAGATAGAAATCTAGAGAGCTATGATGGAAATGCTCTGACAACTCGTATATTGGCAATTGGTGGGCTGTGGCGCTGTGACCACTCGTACACTGGGGATTGGTGAGCTGTATCTTTGTCAGCGAGCATCACGATGATGGCCCAATCGGTCCACTATTGGTCCGTCGCAACCCCAAAACGTCTATTCAAATAAAATTTGTTTCTGCGCATGCGCAGAATGATGACAGTTACACTTACATCCCATCCAGTTGAATGCTTCCCCATGAATGCTTCAAACTGACACCTCATACGGCCCAATCGGACCACTATTGGTCCAACTCGACCCCAAAACGTCCCTCCCAGTGCCCATTTCCCCAGCATTTCCTGTTGAGAGTGTTGAAAATGCATGACACATTAGCGCAGTCGGACGCTCCTTCACGAGAGCTTCACGATGACACCTCCCACAGCAAAGTACGCCCACTATGGGTCCGTCTCGACCCCAAAACGTCCATTATAATACCTTTTTTCTACTGCGCCTGCGCAGAATGACGTCAGTTCCACCCCACTACGGTTGAGATAAGCTGAAGGTAGCATTATAAGTGGTATGAAGTACTAATCAATCTATACGCCATTTCTTGAGCACGCGTAGACCAAAAATATATAGCTCAATTCCATATAGCATTCAATCTAAGCATTATACAGCGGTCATATTGAATATGCTGGCGGTCATCTTGGATATTTTGATTTCCCCAAGGTTGCCAGGCTGGCATCATCCGGATTCTGAATCTGCACACACAGGAGATATATAATCCATCAAAAAACGTTAGGTGGACTCCATTTCCACGTCAAGGCTCAAACTGGGGTTTGGCTCCCGGACTATGAACAGTTTTGGTGAGAAACACGCTAAAAACTAAAACTAAATCGATTCCAGAAAACGGGCATTTTGAATTCAACTAATTCTGATGTAGCTTGATACAGTGCGGTGACTTTCAACTTCACAGTCTTGTAGATAACAGAGATATTCAGAAGAAGGTCAGAATCACACTTACCCCAACCAGGCTGCGGTAGGGTCTACCTATCCAAATCCACTCTGAATGCAATTAAAGTTTGCAACACTTCAGCGGTAACGAGTCTGATATGCCAAAATGATAGCTTCTACTGCGCTCATTAACAAATAACGAGACAATTAGAACGGTTTATTACATTTATTGCCATTGTTCTCTTACCAATGTTTTCAATATAAGAACAAACAGTTGAGTTTCCTTAAATTTATGGACAATTAAAGCGAACTTGGTAATCGTGGCAGTATGTACTCCCTGGCTGATCGGCATTTTTGCACGCCAGTCCCAATGCAGCGCCAACCTGCACTTTCTGGGCGGCGCCACTTCCCACTCTCACTTCTATCTGGGTAGGGGTATTACCACCGCAAGGATGCTGCAAAAATATCAAATTATGTTGTCAGATAAACAAAAATTGAGATGCAAAAAACGCCCAACCATTCAAATGTATGTTAGATCTTTGCGTCAATATTTTTTTTTTTTTTTTTTTCGAAAGAGGATTTCTTTGGAGTTACAAATGTTGTTATGTGAGGTACAATGTTGTGATTACTTGAAGTTACGGTCGTTCCATAAAATGAGCCTTCATTAAAGTTCAACGTTTTCATTCATTTCATGAATTTGCAGGGCGGAAACACACCTTCAGCAAAATGATAATACCTCAGTTTTTCGAATTTTGTCTAAGTTAATTTTCTATAGATTCTTAGCTTTTTCTCGATTGAGAAAATTGGAGAAAATGCGGTCACACATCAACATCTCAGCAAAATGTCACAAAACATTATTGCAGAAATTTGTAGAACAGGGCTATATAATCAAGCGCCTCCACTTGAAGTTTCTTAAATTTGGCGATACATATCGCATGCTGCTCAAGGGTGGTTCGTTTCGTAACTGTGTATAAGCCTCTGTGCTTCAAGATCCTCATGGTGTTCATACGAACAACCACAATCAAAGCGTATCTGAGATACATCATTCTCTAGATCGCGACTTTACGACGCGACTTTACAAAATATATCATATAGATGAAGAGTACTGATCAGCGATACGGATTTGATATTTTTGGAACATCATGATATCTTGCTGGCATCATTGAAAACTGTTGTCCGCTTCGGTCTTGCAGGAAATTAGCCTAGTTTATGTATACTATGATTCGTTCTTTTAATTCAGTGCTGATGCTATTACATGACAGTGTGACTAACGTCACAGGATTTTCGAAGAAAGGTTTGATATGATTTAAGTGTGTACACGAGAGATGACTTGGGGGCCCTCTACGGGAGACGGTCGAGAGATGACTTGGAGGCCCTATCTAGAAATAACCTGAAATCCTCTCCAAGTGTCGAGGTTTATAGGTCACCTAAGTAGGTCAGCCCAGAACTTGCTGGTAACAGATTCCTAATGCACATTCATACCAAATTTAAGGTTCTAATGTCAACGGTTCTCCTTATTTTGCCGGAGAAAGGATTCGAATGGAATGACTCACAGGTTACCGGAAATGAGAGCCTACTTCGTAGGAATATGAACTAGGTCTTTGGATTATGGACGCGGAAATTCTTTAATGGACGACGGCTGAATATTGAATGACGGACTAGACGCTTGTATATTAAAGAATTAACACTTTGAAGGCCAAAATTTCACCCATGAAAACATTTATTCGCCAAAATGATCTCACCTAGAGAAGGAATTTATATAATTATAAGGAATGTTCAATACAGTGCGTTTTTCTCGTGAAGGTGAGAAAATCATCCACAATATGGTACAACTAAACACCTCGAATTCTCCATTGATATGTACATGATGTACATCACACTGTTACGCAGCCATAACAAAGGTGATACTTATCACCGTGAAATGGTGACAGCATCACTAAAAAAGGTGATGAGTTATAACTATGACCCTTTTCTACCATCACCTTAAAAGGGTGATGGCTATTACCCTAAATGGTGATCAGTAATGAGTGCAAATTTTCATATCATCGCCCGAAAAGGGTGATCATCACCCTAAAAGGGTGGTGACCTGGGCCATCACCCTAAATGGGGTACGACATTGGTCATCATCCCTTTTCATCACCTTTAGAGGATGATGATCAGGCATCATCACCATAAAATGGTGATGGGTCATCACCTTTTTCTGGCTGTGTAGTGCAGGCCATCACGGTGATTCTAAAATGAAGAAAAATCATACGAGAAAGCAAACTTACAGGATTGAAGTCGGCCACAGTTTCATAATCCCCAGTCCCACCCGGTCCATCTCGGTTTAGCCAGCTAGTCCAGCCTGCAGCTGTAATAAATAAGTTTCTACAGTTATATAGTTATGGGAAAGCCATAAAATAAATAATCCTGAATATATTCGCAGAATATATCTTCACGGTATCAGACATGTCACCAGGAAGGACTTCACACCTGTGGCTTCACAAACTCGTATTAATTTTTCATACCAGTTTCATGAAATTAATTTTTCCCCAAATATTACATCACAACATTTTGAAACTTAACCGAATTTTAATATTCGCGTTATCTGGACCATCATTTTGATCTATAATATGGAAAGATTCTCTAATTCATAATAGTTCATTCAAAATTGAAATTTCCAAAATTTCGTTAATTCTAAAAACTTCTACATCTGCGGATTTCAGATTTTGTGGGATAACTTGTCATTACGAATATTTCAGAACATGAAACTCCAAGGCGACTAACTGTGAGCTACTGAACTTATACTATTTGAAACGCCCGCATTCAAAATTATATTTTCGTTACAAATACACTATATTCAAGTGCGAATTCACAGTTCGTAGCTTGAATTTTTGAATAATCGTCAACAAACGTTAACATGAGCGGATATGCCTTTTCCTCTACCTGTGTGTTATATTGAGGCCTATTTCTGGTCTGCAGAGGCTTCAGGTTGTGTGGGGCCCGGCACAATCCCTGAGCTAACGGCCTCAAGTGCCTGTTGTCTCAGGAAATAGCTCTCGTGTGGTTTCGCCGCACATGGCGAGCAAAAGAATTCTTTTTCCTGCGGATCATATTCGTTGAGGTCATGTGATCTCTCATGTGACCAAACCCGGGTGAAAATGTTCATCCCGAACAGCTCATCATATAATCACATGAATATATGATGGGTATCCGTTTGCCGGTCGATTAAAACTGTTAAGCTGTTAATTCACGTTCGCCGCACTTGCAAACTCCAACCTTCAAACAGGGTTATCCCCACTTATGCCATGTCGATCGAACCTGCCTTTACTCACTCAGACCTGTACCAAAACAGCATTTCACAAAACCTGAACTTACCAGCCAAACAATCATTATTAGAATACTAAATATCAAGATATTCAATATTTCAGATATGAATGTGCGTGAGCATTTGATTCTGAAATACAAATATTGCGGTGTTTTTTTTCACATCGACCGTAAACGTTGATGTAGGCCTACTGTTGTTTTGGTAGAGAGGTGAACAGTTATTCACCGATTGTTTGTTTTCGTTTGAGTGCCGAATCCCCCAAACCCGCTTCAGTTGATTAATTGTAGTTAATTCAAGTTGTTGCGATACAGCGCAGTTCGGATAATCTCGCACTTAATCTCCGTCAGAGGATACATGACTTGGTGAAAACGTTTTCAAGAATTTTGAGGGAAACAAGGATGAAGATATCATGATTGTAACGACGTTACTAGGAATGCGAGAAATCTGGATATATTCTGTGAAAAACAAGAAAATATTTGTAGAAAATAGTTAGAAAATAAAGTAAGAACTCGGAAGAACTATAAAAAAATCTATGTCCCTCACGGACCAACGTATCACGGTAAGAATGTTTGGGTATAGACTCGACGTACCCAAAATAGTTAGATGAAAAAGGCCCTAAATGTTTGGGTAAAAATGGAATTTGACCCAAACTGTTTGGGTCCGTCACGTCTTTAAGCAAAAGTATCTAGTCAATTCGACCCAATCCCTCTGACAGTGTATCTATATGTTTCTAATGATTGAATTAAGAAATAAAGACCTTCAAATTTCCCAGATAAACACCAGTTGGCACGAGTCCGCAGTTTATTATTCTAAATTGCTGGAAGATTGCCAACTGGTGTTCGGAAATTTGAAACCGAAGTCCGAGGTCATTATTTCGATTCGGACATGCCCTCTCGAATACTTATTACGGAATTCTATTAAATTAGCTCAAATATATTGGTGTATGCCTTCCGCATTAATGAAAACAATTTATGAATGAGGCGTCACTTCCCAGCTGGTCAATGCGAACATTGTTGCAAATTGCGGGAAAGTATCAATTACGCGCGCGCTCACTATAGTCATCCCCGTTAACTGTCAACATCACAGGACTGCAGGTGTTCGCCGATGTTTATCGGGAATTCAACACAACTTTCGGTACAATGCCATAACATCGAGACGGACTGGAGGTATGTTCGAATGTCCGATAAGAACAAAAGTGACTTGGGCTGTATTCGGTAAACTCTATATGGATTAACTCGGAGCTTCGAATGGCTCCGAATGTTTGAAGTTCTAACATACCCCTTTCCACTTGGTAGGCATTTGATGAGCGGATCCTGTTTTTCCATGTTAAGGAGATATCAGACAAATTCAATTTTACGTGAACTAAGCATGTTTATGCGCATATACCAAAACAGCGATATGTATGGCCAATTTTATGGAAAAGGAAAACACAAGCTTTAAAGAGAACATTTGTAAAGGATTTTTGAATTGGGTAAGGTGTTTTCCAAATTTTGAGGAAACATTACCTCAGCGAAGTAACAAACTCCGGGTTATCAGAGTAATTTGGTTTCATAACCTTGATTCTCAATGTTGGCATACTACTGTCTTAAGTGGGAGCCTGGTAATCCCCCATCTTTATTAGATTTTCCGATTCAGCATTGTTCCAGAACATTATTGACTTGGAGAAATTTAGGAGATTCTTAGAAAATTTGAGCTTTTTCTGTGAAAACAGAGCCATTTTTCATAGAAGTCCCATCTAATCAAGTATATTGCAGCAGGATTAAACTATAATAGTACACGATACAAAACCCTAGAGTATGCAAAGCTAAGGTTACTCTGAAATTTAACCTTTATTTTGAATATCGTTGGCGTCCTTCAACTCCTGTTGAAATACAAAAAAATGACCTGTTGGAATCTCTTAATTTTACAGATTAACTTTACAGATCAAATAAAGTTTTCAAATTCCACAAAGCTTACTTTTGGACACAGACTGAGTTTGTTGGTTTAACGGAAAAAACACCCCTGATAGAAAACTCATTTAATTTGAAAAAAAAAAATGACTGCATTATATTATTGGTAGAAATACAGTAATTAAGTTTGATGTCTCACCTTTTACTTCCGATAGGATTGCCACGAAAACACAGAGAACCAAAAATTTGACAACTGCCATGGTGAACGTCTTATCTCTCAGCGCTTTGTTTCCACCAAGAGCTTGAAAAAAGTGTGGGTAGTTTCGTCTAGTAGACACTACATTTATACGGAGATTGATTTCGACCGATGAGCATAAAGAAATATATCTGGGATTGGTCTAAGCTGGTTTGAATAAGAAAATAATCCGATTTTCTGTGAACTTCTGGACCATTGTCATTCGCGCGTGTCCGCTTGGGATTTCTATGGGCCTTTAAAATCATTAAATAGATACATGCATATATATCAAGTATACAATAATACAACCGAATGAAAGAACGGTCGTCTGCACTTGGTCGAACTGATTGAATATATAGAAAATACAGTGGCTACCCGTGATGTATGCCGGTGTAGGTGGCTACGAGTGTCCGGTACCTATCTTCTAACCTACCTAGGACATTTTTCTTCATATTGGGGACAAGTGTCCGTCATTGGTTGCAATAGAAAACGATATGAAAAGGGACACTTATAACCAGGATATTACTATCCATCACACCGTCTCTGATATTTGCAGCAATTATACACATGCAGTTACAGGATTCCCTTTATTAGGCCATTGCCTGACTATACAGCAGCAAATCCTGGTAAAAGTGAATGTAATAAAGGACCAATCGTCCCCAATACACTACATCATACATGAAGGGACGTGGTTCAGCGAGAGCATCATATATCCCCGCTCGAAGAAGCGGGAGATATGTGCGCGGCGAGGATGGTACGTTGGGGAAATGCTAATACCTATCCGTGTTGAAATTTAGAGTCCTATGAATGCGATACTCATTCTATTCTGCTCGGATTGACAGTTGAATATTACCGGTAACACGGAATTTATGGTTGCCGGAAATATGAGGAGTTTTTTTCCCCGGCTATCAAACTGGGAAATGCGATTTTTAGCGGTTAAATGCATCCGAATCCCACTAACTTATTATATGAATGCTCAGCTCGGGTACCTCCTGGGAAGCAGCCCCAATCCGAAAGCTATGGCCTTTCTTCCGTTTGATGTGCAAACTATGAAGGAAAACGCCAACTTTGAAAGTGACGGGAATTACGCCCGTATAAAAGAATTTATCGAAAAATGGGAGCGAAGGATGTGAACTGTTGTAAGATCAGCTGTCGTATGATGCTAAAGGAAGGTCACAGTAACTCGTACTGGTTGTGGAAAGTGTCCTTCTCGTTGTCCATGGAATTTCTTGTGCATGATCTGAAGAAATTCCTTGACCTCAATTGACATTCAGCTGTCGTCGTCCTTGTTTTTCTCAAAAACGGTGTCACCTAGTTGGTGTCGAGAAATAGAGTGAAAATGAGGTTTCCAATTTCCGGCATTCGCCCCTGATTGATTCACCCTGATGTCGAACTCATTCGAGCACGATTTGAAGATAGGAAGACGCCTATTTCCAAACACAAGGGGTGCGCCGCGAACCAATGCGTTGACCGTCAACATGCTGCGCCTCTTTAGATCCCTGTCGACGAGAAGTAGAATCTGTGCATCTTCATCTAATAGCGGTACAATCTGGGCAACATCTGTCAAGTGGTTGAAGATATTAGCGACCTCTGGTAAAGGGATTTCGTCTATAAAATCTGGTATCTGATCGTTCACTATCGGATTTGGCAGCTCGAATTTAGTGCTCCGATCAAGGCCTCCTACGACGCAACCGCTGGTTCTCCGACGGATGTCTCAATTAGGTTCTATGTCAGTGTATTTCATACAAATTTGGAGTTGGTAGGTTATTGACGCGGAAATTCTTTCATGGAGGAGGGCTGATATTGAATGTCGGATCTGACGCTTGCTATTGGACATCTTGAAAGGGTGTGTGGCGACTCCTTACCTTGAATGTTCGAGAGCTATAAAACCTTGGATATAGTCAGTCCTATTGCTCTGATCGTCGAGTATGGGACAAATCTTGATTTCTCTGGTTCCTCCCTAGGTATACTTTCACCAGCATGGTTTTCGCACATGACTTTCCGGAAAACCCTTTGGCGCAAACCCGGGTATATTTAAACGTTGTTGTAGCAGAGGAAGATATATTTGGTCCTGAAGACATCTTCTCCTCGCCGCGATGTATTGTGGTTTTTATCGTGAGTCTCTTCTGCGTGAAGAACCTATTATATTTCTCACTGCCACATTCATCACACTTTACCGTCTCAGCGACTACTTTGGGAGATCTTTTTAGTCGGGTGAGAGAGGACTGTGTCTTGGGTTATTTGAGAGAAATCGGTTTGTTACACAAGTGTTAATGTGTGGGATTACTAAGTTATTGGCTTGAGTACTTAGAATTTTGTTTGATCGTCGCTATATAGCTGAAATATTGCTGAACGCGACATCAAACCTTAATTCGCTCTCTCTCTCTCCTTGTGAGCGGGAGATAACTGGCTACAGGCGTCTGGCCCGTCATTCATTATTCAGCCGCCGTTCATTAAAGAATATCCGCATCCATAATCCAAAGCCTTTCAAAAGTTCGTACAGATGAACTTTCGCTTCTGGGGCAGCGGCCTCTCAGCGTTGAGTTTTGCTCGTCTATACGCAGCTTCTGTCATCTTAGCATACCGTATTTCTCCGAACTACAAATATTTGGTGATTGAAATGGGTTCATGTTGACACAATATATATAAAGCAAGTTAAACAGATCTAGTTCAAAGGAATGTTCTGACGCACTCGTCCTCAGGCTCAATTTTACCCGCCTCTTTGCGGCAAGCGAGGACGACTGTTTATATCACGTAACCAACTGTGACGTCCAATGAAAATTCACATGTCTCACAAACGAAATTAAAAATACTACAGATACTACGCAGGCGTATCATATACGGACTTTAATCGCGTCTCCAAAAAGGCAACTGATTGGCTACGGTGGGATTGGCTATGGTGGGATTTGGGACAATTATACACACACGTGAGTAACGGCTAGAGCCAGAGAGAATACAAAAGGAGAAAGTTGTTGCGTTCGTGACGATGGGAAAGTCTGTGGTTTAACTCCTTATGACTGTCACTGGAACCAGCGGTAACCCTTGGGAGAAATGTTGAATATACATGCGCCTAGTTCGTCATTCAATATTCAGCCGTCGTCTATTAAATAATTTCCACGTTCATAATTCAAAAACCTAATTCATATAATAACATTGGCGCCAAATTAGAAGGATAAATCATAGTATACATAAACTGAGTTAATTTCCAGCAGCACAGAAGCGGTCAACAGTTTTCAATGATGCCGGCAAGACATCATGATGTTCCAAAAATATCAAAACCCTATCACTGAGCAATATTCTTAATCCATAAGATATACGTTGTTATCTAGAGCATGATGTATCTCAGATAGCTTTGATTGTGGCTGTTCATATTTACACTATGAGAATCTTGAAATACGGCCCCTATAACCCGGGGTTAAACTGAATTGGACACAAGTTATGAAACGTACCGCAATAGATCGTGTACGCTACGCTCGTATTTCGCTACCAGCATGCGACATGTATCGCCAAATTTTGGAAAATTCGCGAGGAGACGCTTGACGATATAGCCCTGTTTTACAAGTTTCTTTAATAATGTTTTGTGTTGTTTTAATCGTCACATTTAATAGAGGACCTAGCAAATGATAAGTATACGTTATATGCAGGTGCCTCTGGTATATTACTCTCCCGACAGGGATAGTCGAAATTGTAATCAGCTCTTTTGTCGTAAAGTTGACGAGAGAGAAGGCCCGCTTCATTTTTATAGAGATATAGGTCTAAATAAGATGTGTCGCTAGGGCCATCTGTAGTTTCCTTCAAATCCAGTGAAGGTGGATATATATAACTCACTATGTCATTTATATAGCGATTATCCACAGCAAGAATAGTCCATTGCTACTTTGCAATATACCTCATAACTGCGACTTAAATCTATTTCAGCCTTGCGTAATAAGTTAACATCACTTGGCCAACCAGCAGCATCTGGCAGAATTGTTTCTATATCTTTCTCATCATCTCTAGCCAGGGTTCGTCTGACAAATCTGTATCTTGTAAGAATATGGGTTTGTCATAGCTATAATTCCATTCGTAATTTTTAGGAATGCCAAATCACTCCGAATATTTCCATATTTGATCATTTCATCCCTTTTGAAATCAGTTGTATGTATCCGTGAATGTCCGTGGAGAGACGCCAAAGTGTCATTTCCTCGATGACATCAACGAGATCCATCTACAGCGTATTCTCATTATAAACTCGGCATGTCTGTAAATACGGCTAAGCACGATGCAACGCAGTCAATTCTTTGAGATGTCACTCTCAGGGTGAATGGAATGCGACCCTAAGCTAGATGGTCTCTAGTTGGCGCTAACTATGAGAGTGTGTGGACGAGATGCAATCCGAAGTGATATATTGTGACATCCGCATACCAAATTCCAAAAGACTCAGTCTCTCTAATATTATTGCTCGGGTGGTGCCATCTTTTGCCATAGTGTAGACCGTACGAATACCGATCACAAACGGCATCATGTTCATGGCATGATATCAACATTTCAAGTTTTGAAAGAATCACTCAATTTTATTGTCTGGAAACAAAATTGACCTGGGACCACCTGTTGGAATACGTGGTAAAATTTAATCTCAAGCAACATCTTGTGCCACGTTAGCCACATACCAAATTTGGGGACAACATCTATTAAGTTATTCTGATCTTATTGTCTGAAAACAAAAGTTTGGGATGAAATAAAGGACTATATATTCATATCTCAGCATATCAGCGGTTCTACAACCTGAAAGGCAACTGTCTCTGTGCGAGTCCGCTCATCACTGATGTACTAAATTCCTCAAATGATCAACCAAATTTGTGAAAAATGTATTAATCTTTTTTGACCTCATTTTCAGAAAACAAAATTTTAGAGGTAGATTAAAAAGGTCCAACATTAAACAGTCATATCTACGGAAGCATATAAGGGACATGACATTTTTTGTTCTCAAATTATTTCGGACCCCGAGATAATTGTTCAGTGAGAATGCAGAATTATCGCGGACCCCGAGATAAGCGATCAATGAAAACGCAGACTTATTTCGGACCCCGAGATAATCGTCCAATGAGAATGCAGAATTATTTCGGGGCCCAGATAATTCTGCATTCTTATGAGACAATTATCACGGATTGAGAAAAAAAATCTCGGATTGAGAAAAAAAGTTCCTTGTATGCTTCCGTTCCCAGCCCAGTCAGTGGTTTAAAGGGCTTTGTCTAAGGTATCCACTTTGTCCACGTCTTGATAATGGCAACGTCAGATTTTCAACTAAGAATCAAAGTGTAAGAAATATTTGAACGAAAACTATTGCACATATCTGAGCATTAACATTGAGGGGCAACTGCCATAAATAAAAACTAAAATGCATACTTAGTATATGAAATATCTTCGATGTAAATAAGAAATTATGTTGAAATGGTCATGCAATTGGTAAATGCATGGTCCCTTGCACACGAAGAAAGTATTATAAAGGTTCTGGGTGTGGCATGTTGTTGCTCTTATAGAATTGTAAATTTACTTTTAATATTCAGCATTTTGCATCCAGACAGCCTAGATGTATATGCATGTGTGTGTGTGTGTGAAATCCGAGCTACAATGGTATCTAATCAAGAAAATGTTCGTTGGAAATTCTTTGTCGAAAAAAAGCGACCAAGAAATATATGGCCGTTCCGATCATATGAAGTATGGTACAATCGTGACCGACCAAGTATTATCTGATCGAACGCCGACCAATCAATATATGGTTGCTAATAATACTTGGTCGTTCACGTCCATACCATAATTTATATACTCGCAGGCGACTAAATTTTCCTTAGTCATCTCGAGAGTATGAAGGATAGCTTGTTTATTAACCACAACGAATGTCAGCCACTTCAGTCGGGAATATTCCGGAGCCCATTCGTGAACCCATGACCTCTTCAAACATGGACATTTTAACGAATTAAGCGCCAGGCAATATGTCGTATATTTTGTCTACTCGCTGTTGTTTAGAATTCAGATGTTCGTATCCGTGAACATTTTGACTTAAGAGATCCCCCATCTGTTTCCTCTCGCACGAGTTTGTCCTCCAGCTTTTTTCGGCATAAACCGGGCCTTCATCTAAATATACCGACATCCCACGAAGTTGGCGTATTGAATCAACATACCGTCCGTTCATTGGCTGATATTTTAAACGGACGGATCGAGTAATAACTGAAGAAGCAGAAGCAGCAAGAAGACATTGACAAATATAATTAAGCGAAGATTTGAAGGTAGTAAATAATGTGATTTGGGGCATCTTGAGACTACATATCTCACTGAGGTAAATTGCATCGAAGTCTTTCTTCACAATCGTTGCCTATTAAACACACAACGTGCCCAAAATTATGTCACATCACATAATTTTGTACTAATTTATTGCGTCGTTTTCTCGACAAATATACTATTAAAATTAATAAAATCGGATAATTGAATGAAACGTCGATCAGACCAGATAGTGTCTTCAAATAACAAACAATATTAAGACATGCATGAAAATGTCATCCAGTATTAGCATCTTTTGTAAAATATTGTGGTTCAAGTTTGGAAAATTAACGTAAGTAATAGGCAAAATATATAGAAAACAGGGATAACTGTGAAACTTCAATTATGGAGGATTGGGAACATATATCCCACGAACTAGACAGAGATGTTGATCGATTTCAGCTTACAACAGCTGTATTATTTCCACCAAAGCTCTCGGCTTACGTCGCAGCTTGTACGTTCAAACTTGGAATAACTGTAGTAAGCATTATAAATTTTTCGATAATCTGCACACAGTTGATTTGCAATCTGGTGGAATATCTATTGTTATCAAATAATCTGGGCAGATATTCAGTTCAAACTTAGTTCAACAAGTTCACGCCATATACAGATCATTGGTGTTGACGGAACGTGTTTATGAATTATATAAATACAGAGACAACGTATCTAACAAGAAATTGATTTTTTGAATTTCACGCAAAATAGGGCGTAGCCTGTCATCCTGTACCCCCTTACTCACTCCAAGCACTGTTGCAGAATTTTGGAAACTCCTCGATTCTGCCAGTTTTCATTCTGGACAATTTTCAGACAATATAGCTTCCACTGGACCCCTCCCAATATATCCCTCTTCACTATCAGTTTTAGTTATCTATATGAAAACATAGCGCTCGATTAATTCATCCTTGGAATATTCTTTGGAGAAAATATGTAATTAATAAATCACTGTCACCTAGAAGATTTAATATATGGAAATGTGATTAACATTACCTGGCCTGGGGGAGGGGAAAATGCCCTCCCCCTCCCTACCAAACTTTCTGCGCTATCTCCGAAACGACAGAAAATGAAGAGCTGAAACTCCGTGACGTTATAGTTTATCATATTGGGGTCATTTTTAGCCTATTTGCATAACCCCCCGAGCAGA
This sequence comes from Hanleya hanleyi, assembly GCA_036873755.1. Taxonomy (NCBI): domain Eukaryota; kingdom Metazoa; phylum Mollusca; class Polyplacophora; order Lepidopleurida; family Hanleyidae; genus Hanleya; species Hanleya hanleyi. Next base: position 23,247 of record JAVTVY010046763.1, read on the forward strand.
GGATCATGGGAAAATTCAAGATGGTGGCTACGTGGGGTTCCAGAAAAGTGATGTTTTTGTCCTATTTCTTCAAAATTTCTGCTTTTTCGCGATGA
>JAVTVY010046764.1:0-22619 GCA_036873755.1 Hanleya hanleyi
ATGCAAGCTGAAGACCCGGATGTAAAACCACAGTACCCGGATGGAGACGGAGGAACGACGAGAAAACCCCACTTGGAAACCCGGATGTTGACAAGATCCCGGCTGTAAAATCCACTGCCCCCCCCACACACACACACGCGCGCGCAATGCGGCTCAGTCGTACACCAGTACATCTCGGTCCTCGACTTGGGGTAGTTGAACTGAGTGTGCTAAAAATAGATCACCAGCTAGCGTGCTATAAAAGGAAAGCGGGCTGGCCGTTTCATCAGACACTCTGTCAACCACCAAGATGTTCATTTGCACAACTTGCCAGAAGCAGTTTACTCGTCTAGACAATTTACGTCGCCATGACACGGCCACCCACAACGACGGACTGTATACTTGTATAACCTGCGCACGGTCATTTAATCGGGAAGATGCTTTACTGCGCCAGGAACGTTCAATTCATGGGCCACCCAAGCGTCCATGCGAGGATTGTGGTCGGCTTTTCAAACTGACCAGTCAGTTGCTGCGACACCAACGTTTGATTCATGCCATGGCATGAGCGACAACTTCCTACTGAAGAGGAGCCGCGGAAGGTCAGATCCAGTGAAGATAAGCCCGGGGAGATGAACGCCACTGGTGATGCGATGAAGGAGAGCCCACCTATACCCACAGTTCAGAAGAGCCTGGATATCCAGGAGGACCCTAGCGTTACGGTTTCGAGTCATACGCCTGACAACATCGAACATTTTCTGGGCGATCGCTTACAGGACAACCATCCAGTGAGTGACATCGATCGGCCCCATTGGTCCATGACACGGCACTGTTTCCACCCTCATGGCCCTATTCAAGATATTTACAATTTCCCACTGACCAACCGCACCCGTCTACGCAGCTACGTGGAAGCCATCTTCAAAGATCAAACTACGGCCTTCAAATTGAATGTCGCTTTCGGGTACATCTTACGTCACAAAAGACGGACCAGTTACGGTATTATTATCCCGGCAACAATATCTATGTGTCTGACCAGCCGTTCACCATCATTAACCGGAGGTCACTAGAGACGATGCTGGAGATACTGGACACCGTGGATGCCTTGAGATGGGCACATCGTCAACGCCCCAACATACAATGTGTGGTAGAGAGGGTAACCAATGTCACGTTTTTCCTTACCAAGCTGACCGACCACAGCCATCGGTTGAATGCGTCACCCGTGCACTGATGAATACCATAACATGCCGCACATACTCTCTATGTCGACATGCTGATCGTTGACTTGAGCTCAGTAAACACTTGTACCTAGTGTGACGGTGCGTTAAATAATAAAACATGGTGTTTGATATTTCAATTTGTTTTGCTGTGAACATACTAAACATACCCAGGGCGGCTCCCCCAGCCTGGGTATGATGTAACATTGGGGATAATAAACTATATAAACATTGCTGAACATGTTGTTATTCACGACAACCGCTATCCGATTGTATAATACAGAACACATATGGTACAATACAGGAAACATATGGTATAATACAGCACAGATTTGGTATAATACAGGACAGATAGTGTATAATACAGCACAGATTTGGTATAATACAGAATATATATTGTATAATACAGGACAAATATGGTACAATACAGGACATATTTGCTATAATACAAGACAGATATTGTGTAACACGGGACAGATATTGCATAATACAGTACAGATATTGCATAATGCAGTACAGATATGGTGTAATTCAGGACAGATATGGTATAATACAGCACAGATATGGTATAATAGAGGGCAAATATTTTATAATACAGCACAGATTTGGTATAATACAGGACATATATGGTACAATACAGGACAGATATAGTATAATACAGCACAGATTGGCATAATACAGGACAGATACTGTATAATACGCATGACAGATATGGATAGTCCATCTCTACACCAAATACCCTCCTGCACTGCCCCAAAATGCCCACTTTCGCTACTACTCGTACTGATGACGTCACCAATGACGTCACAGATGCTGTGGACATCCCTTAAAATCGTGGTCTCCACCCCGAAGGTTACAAGATGACACCCCACAGGACGCATTCGGACCAAGGATGGTCCATCTCTACACCAAATACCTTCCTTCACTACCCCAAAATGCTCACTTTCGCTACTACTCGTACTGATGACGTCACCGATGACGTCAACGATGCTGTGAATGTTCCTCAAATCGGGGTCTACACCCCGAGAGCTACAAAATGACACCTCCCTGGACGCATTCGGACCAAGGATGGTCCATCTCTACCCCAAATACCTTCCTTCCCTGCCCCAAAATGCCCACTTTCGCTACTACTCCTATTGATGACGTCACCGATGACGTCACAGATGACGTGAACATCCCTCAAAGCGGGATGTACACCCTGAGAGCTACAAGATAACACCTCCCACGACACAATCGGACCAAGGATGGTCCATCTCGACCTCAAATACCTTCCTGTACTGCCCCAAAATGGCCACTTTACGTACCACAACCAACTGCGCATGCGCAGATTGACGCGACTTGCACTTACAAACACGCCATTCTGACTCTACCCCACACAAGCTTCACTTTGACACATTCCACGACCCATTCGGACCCATAGCGGTCCATCTCTACCCCAAACACACACCCACATACCGCCCAACATGCCTGCTTTCTATACTACGGCCAGACTGCGCATGCACAGACTATTGAAAACGGACGAACCATTAGTCGATACATTACAAACTCCACTGGAGCTTCAAAATAAGACCTCATACGACATCATATGATCATAAGGGGCTCACCTAGACCCCAAAACGTTCACCCCGTATGGGCATATACCTCCATAGCCATGCAGCATAGGCCTATGGGCCTACCCAGGCCTCGGTGAACTTTTTCCAAGAATTTCACCGCTTCGCTCCGGGACCCTTCCCATCGTGTTCTAAATGACGAGACGTGAAAAACAAATCCAAACAGCCCATATCACAATGAACGTATGTGAATTTCCCAGGTTGAACCTATATCCCCATATAGCCAGTATGGGACTATATGGGCTATATGGTACTTTTCCAAAAATTTCACCGTTGCGCTCCGAGACCCTTCCCATCGTGTTCTAAATGACGAGACGTGAAAACAAATCCAAACAACCCATATCACAATGAACGTGTGTGAATTTCCCAGGTTGAACCTATACCCCATATAGCCAGTATAGGACTACATGGGGCTATATACAGACCTCGGTGACTTTTCCCAAAAATTTCACCGATTCGCTCCGGGACCCCTCCCATTGTATTTTTCTCGGCGAGACGAGAAAAACGAGACCCCACAAGCCATAGTAAAGCCCACGAAAAATTTTGACCACCCCTCCCCCCATATAGCCAGTATGAGCCTATACACAGACCTCGGTGACTTTTCCCAAAAATTTCACCGATTCGCTCCGGGACCCTTCCCATTGTCATTTTCTTGGCAAAACGAGACCCCACAAGCCATAGTAAAGCCCACGAAAAAAATACAGACCCCTATTGTAGGGGTAAAGTCCGTGTTCCGCTTTTTATAGTTTCGGGGAAAAATCATAATTTTACATGCACCCACCCCATTGACTTGATATGCAGGCCACGATAAGCCCGGGGACCGATATTAGCCCTTTTGGCTAGGGTTGATAGGGGTTTTCCCCTATTGTAGGGGTAAAGTCCGTGTTCCGCTTTTTATAGTTTCGGGAAAAAAATCCTAATTTTACATGCACCCACCCCATTGACTTGATAGGCAGGCCCCGATAAGCCTGGGGACTGATATTAGCCCTTTTGGCTCTTGTTGATAGGGGTTTTCCCCTATTTTAGGGGTAAAGTCCGTGTTTCGCTTTTTATAGTTTCGGAAACAAATCCTAATTTTACATGCACCCACCCCATTGACTTGATAGGCAGGCCCCGATAAGCCCGGGGACCGATATTAGCCCTTTTGGCTAGGGTTGATAGGGGTTATCCCCTAGTTTAGGGGTAAAGTCCGTGTTCCGCTTTTTATAGTTTCGGGGACGAATCCTAATTTTACATGCACCCACCCATGAATGGATGCCCCTTCACGAATGCTTCACTTTGATACCTCACTCGACCCAATCGGACCATGCAGCGTATTTGAAGTCTGGGAGCTTTTTCCCGCGACCGCATTATCGCCAGACCGCATCACCGCGGATGAATACATGCCCAGGGGCCCTTTGCCGGAACTATAGTCACCTAGAGTTACCTCCCGCTAGATTGGAACTCTTCTGTGCTGGAGGTAGTTTTTGGTCTCTTGGCCTGGTGACCCACGTGACCTCCACAACACAGAGTTATTTCCCTGGAAAATGAGCCTCGAGCGGGTTGTTATATACTACTTACAGCCCATACATGTAATTCATAGAGGCACTGTTTCAGTGTTTGCAATAGGCAGTACTGTTTCAGTCCTTAAAAGTGACAGTACTGTTGCAGTGCTTGATAATGTCAGCACTTTTTCAGTGCTCACAAGTGACAGCACTTTTTCAGTGCTAAGAATCGACAGTACTTTTTCAGTGCTCAAAAGTGACAGCACTTTTTCAGTGCTTAGAATCGACAGTACTTTTTCAGGGCTTCAAAGTGACAGCACCTTTTCAGTGCTTAAAAGGGACAGCACACTTTCAGTGCTGTTTCAGAGCTTATAAGTGACAGTACTGTTTCAGTGATTAAAAGATGCTGTTGAGTAGCAGTACTGTTTCAGTGCATATATTAAACAGCACTGTTTCGGTACTTTTCTACCACAGCTCTTTTTCAGTACTGAAGCTTTTTTTGCTGTGTATAAGTCATTTCTACCGGTTACTTGCTTACCGTCGGACACTTTTTAATCTCTTGTCGGGTAAATGACTGCTGCATTAATGTTCATTCAAAACAAACAGAAAATATCCGTCAAAATGCACCAGAACAAAATAAATCGAGCATAATGTCTGTAGATTAACTTTCACTTTTGTTTCGCATAAGCACGCATCGATATTGATAAGTATCACACCTTATGCCCCCATTTGACATTCTGGTAAAACACATACAAAACAGGACTAACACTTCACACGTGGTGTGCTCGCTGCCATAATGTTTGCATATTAAGGATGTCCGCTGGTGGTTTTTGACTTTGCCGAGCATGCATTCGGAAAATATATAATTTTACAGGGGTTTTTGTAAAGATTTGACATATATTTAAGGCCAAAGTACAGAGCCGTAAAATGGACACGAGATTTTTTTTCCAGGCCCTATTAAGTCGTTATAACGACTTATTATGTCGTTAAAACGACTTAATAACTCGTTCTAACGACTTAATAACTCGTTATAATGACTTATTATGTCGTTAGAACGACTTATTAAGTCGTTATAACGACTTACTATGTCGTTAGGACGCCCTAAAAGTCGTTATAACAACTTAATATCTCGTTCTAACGACTTCATAACTCGTTCTAACGACTTAATCCACCCATGAAATTCCGTCATTTTCTGCTGCTTTTATTTTGTTAGCTAACAACAACTGCCCGTTGAAACAGCGTTTAGCTATGCAGTATCAAGGGCAGATCTACGGGGGATGGGGATCAGGGAGATCCGCACCCCCCCCCCCCCTCCTATGAAACCTGTAAAGAAAAATTGAGAGAGAGATCAGCGAACCCTGGGATTTCACGTAGAAATAATGCCTTACAATTATATGTAAAATAAACGAATGTGGATTAATTAATCAGAGTATCTATTGGTATAATAAACAGGCATTTATTTATGTGGTTTGTGAGCGTACTATATCTCATTATGGCAGCGAGCACACCACGTGTGAAGTGTTAGTCCTGTTTTATATGTGTTTTACCAGAATGTCAAATGGGGGCATAAGGTGTGATACTTTTCAATATCGATGCGTGCTTATGCGAAACAAAAGTGAAAGTTAATCTACATACATTATGCTCGATTTATTTTGTTCTGGTGCATTTTGACGGATATTTTCTGTTTGTTTTGAATGAACATTAAACCGTTATTCGATCCGGAGCTCAGTCCCGATGTTTTTGGATTGCATGGGTCTCGCCATTTTTCATAACTAGATGTAAAACGCCTTAACTTCAGTCGTGTTCAGTCTATGAACGGCTCTCCCAGAAAAGTGTCGAATTTACAGATGCAAAACGCCGTGTTGTTGTGCATTATGATAGTAGGATTACAGCAAGTATATGTAATAGTTATTGCATGGCATTATCTTGTTATGTGTTTATAATCGACAGGTCGCACCAGTGCTGCCCCAAAGCCTGCACGAGGCGTCAGCCGAGTGTAGGCGGGGCAGCACGTGTGCGACCTGTCGATTATAAACACATAACAAGATAATAGCCAATACAATAACTGATTTAACCCATGGTCCACCCACTGATTTCCATATATGGATCGACACGTACGCAGTGTCAATTACAGGCACGGCGGACAATAGCCAATGAAATACGCGTTTCTGAAAGAATTTAAATATTTAATTGATCATGCCATATATTGGAAAGAATTGCTGTATTCCGCATTCCTTTCTGAGTTCTCGCAAAGTGGTGATCGAAATGAAGTCGGACGATGACCTGCAGCTGTCCCAAATATTAGATATTACGGAATCGCAGATATCTTTGGAAAACATGCAGTTAGAAGACATAAGTTTTGGGGATTTTGATCTTCTGGCCTGGCTGCAGGATAATTCTGGAGATGGTGTATTCCCGGGATCTACTGACCAGCAGAATCCTGGAAAAACTGAGAGAGCAGTCTCCCGCCAAAATGGAGTGTGAAACTGAACCGGTGCAGGTGCATCGACCTGTGAAACTGGAAACAGAAAGTAAAGCACGATTCGCAGAGGCTGTTGACGACGATTTCATAGAAAATCTGTTATCTGCACAGGAAAATCAGAACACTAAAAAAACAACAAAATGGGCCGTGAAGATTTTCGATGAATGGAAACTTTACCGCAATTCACGGAATGTCGAGGCGGTTCCTGAACTTGGAACATTTACGGCTGATGATGTGAACAAGTGGCTATCACGATTCATTTTGGAGGTGAGGAAGAAGGATGGCGATTCTTACCCTCCAAAGTCGCTGTACGCGCTTTCCTGTGGAATTTTACGACATATGCGGTCTATCAAAATATATCATCTCAACTTTTTGAACGACAAAGACGACAGATTTATTTTCTTCCGAAAAACTCTGGATCCCAGAATGAAGGAACTAACTTCCCAAGGATATGGCACAAAGGTGAAACAGGCGGATCCAATTTCACAAACTGACGAAGAGAAATTCTGGGAAAACGGAACGTTTGGATCTTCGACGTCAAAAAGTTTACTACAGACCGTTTTCTTCTACAACTGTAAAATATTCGGACTAAGGGGTCGGGATGAACATCGACACTTGGATATATCCCAGATCGTACTCGGTCAGGACAGTCAAGGTCAGTACATAGAGTTCATTGGTTCCAAGTGCAAAACTTATTCAGGGGGACTGAAACAAAAAAATCTAAGCGCCAAAAACATCAAGCATTATTGCGATGACGGGGAACGATCTTTATGGACAATCTACTCCAATTATCTTCGGGCTATAGGCGTGTCCGAGGGAGCCTTCTACCGTAGGGCTCTGCCGGCCTCGTTCCCTGGTGAGCCTCAAAAATTCAGTAAGCAAGTGGTTGGGGTGAACGCCATGCAGACGATGCTGAAAGACATTTGTGCCAGCGCTGGAATTTCTGGAAATTTCAGTAATCATTCGGGAAAGAGAACGTGTGCCACCCATTTGTTTCAGGCTGGCGTTGACGAACAGCTGGTCATGGAAAGAACTGGTCACAGAAGCCAGGCTGGTGTGCGGAAATACAAGCGACCGTCGGACGCAATGCTAAAGGATATTTCCAATGTGTTGAACCCTCCTCCCAAATTATGCAAACGCGAGGATGACCCACCGGCGGAGTTAAAGGAATCTCCACCGAGCTTCACACAGAACGATAAATGTTTTCCTAATGACTGTAAATTTAGCAACTGCACTTTCAACATTTCCTACCACAGCAATTGAACTCTTAATCGTTCTTGTTAAATTTTAATGACTTTTCCAGCAATACCGGTAGACTTTGGATACAAATACCGGAAACCGTAATTTTACCCACAGACTAAGAGACTGAGAAATGATATGTTTTGTTTGTGGTAATTCGAACGGATCTCGCGGTGAAAAATACATGTACTGCTGATAATGTGGCCAGATACACGGACTTCAAGTTATGGTACAGTTTTGTTTACATGTAAATCGACAATTATTGATCATCAAATACAGAAGTAACTGATGTTTTTGTAACGGTTAACCGTTTGTGATTGGACCGTTCGAATCGGAGGGGAGTGTGTCACCGCTGGAAGGATGGAAGAGCCAGTTCGGGAGCGGAAATGCATTTCCCCGTGTTTCTCGCTTACCAGAGCGAGATAGGTGTTGCCTTGTATGTGTAAAATTCTTTACGGACTATGGATTGGGATGGCATTCCCATTTATGGACTATGAACTGTAATTTCGCTGTGAAGGCGATTTTCCGGGTTTCGCAACGTCTCCGGGGGGTTGGAGAAGAGCCCCGGCTATATAAGCTCGTGCAGATATTCCAACCGTGTTCAGACCAGAGAGAGAGAGCTGGAGGAACCACGTCCAGGTCAGCCTGTAACTTATTGATTTTGGCATAATTTACGGTTGGGCCGTAAATGCAGTGTTTTGGCCTGGGAGTCTAAAAGATTATAAATCCTGTAGTGTGTACAACCTGTGAAAGACACGTAAAACCAATGTACATTCGTTGGTTTGCCTTTTCAATGCGGCAACGTGTTTGCGCGGTGTGCATAATTTAGGGAACACGTCCGACTGGCGTGTTGTATGTAGTTGGGGGTATTCTATAATACTGTAATGAGACATGTGTTTGCCTGTAGCACATTTAGGCAACTTGCATGGCCTAACTTCAGTATAAAATAGGGCTTTTAGGTCCATACCAGTAGGTTGATAATTTCGACATTATTGCTGTGCTATCCCGCTGCACTGGGACTAAAGCCACAATATTTATGTGCCGACCTTGTTGACCGTGAAGCGGTATGTGACAATAGTCAGGGATTCCCTCCACCCCCAGAAATATGCAACTGCACTAAATACAGAGAGAAATAAGCCAAACTCCCACCGCCATAATACAACGACGCAAACGGCCGTGCAACGCTATACGGGCGAAAACGAGCACCGTGATTACGGCCGGGCGAAGCAAGTCAAGTACAGGCGGGCGAGCTGCTTCCTCAAGAAACGTCGGTAAACCGTGTATTCCGGGGGCCCAGCAAAAAAGGTCGCAGACGGCTACACGAACGGCGTCCAGCTGGAAAGAGACAAGTACAGATCACCGATCTTACAGGACAGAAAGATACAGCACACAGAGCACACAAGAAACAAACAGAACACAGATTCCAGAAGGAAATGTGTATTTGTCACACATTACAAGCAAATCAAGACCCACAGATCATAAACAGTACAGTACAAGTCCAGACATACAGATCACAGATTATACAGTCAAGAAAGCTACAGAACACAGATCCCACAAGAAGGATATGTGTATTTATCACACATTAAAGAAAGATACACAGAGCACAGCCCACACAGAAAAAGACAAGAAATACAGATCACAGACCGCACCGTAAAGGCAAGATACGGTGCAGGCGGGCTTCGTTTTACCGATGTAAAAGTGGTAACAAGATTTACAGACTGTACAGTCAAGCCAAGGCACAGATTACAGCCAGTAAAGAACAGACAGGGTCAAAGACAAGATACAAGTTACAGACAGTAAAGAAAAGACAAGGCACAGCACAGACAGATTTCTCTTCCCGAGAAACGTTGATTAAACGGGAAATCTACAGACCTGCGACCGGGTCGCCAAAGGTCGCAGTGGCTTGCGACCGGGTCGCAGAGGGTCGCAGAGAGTCGACAACGACAGTGACATGCAGTAATGATGTTTCATCGGTACCAGATGAAATGGTAATACCAGATATACCCAAGTAATTGTCCTGACGGTCCCTGAGAGTTGAGTGGTGCGTGATACTTACCTGAGAGATCGTCGTGAAGTTGTGTAGTCACAGGCGTGTCTATAGACGGGTCGCAGCAGCCGTAAGGGTTGAGACGCCGGGCTATACTTACCTGTGCGGGAAGCAGACTGGTGAGCTGGCAAGTTAGGGTCAGGCTCCGACGACTGGGGGTGAAGAACACGCCGGGTTGCCACGTCTCTGGAGAGAGCGTCACCGCCGTGACGTTCCAACGACTGGGTGTCGTATCTGGAGAGAACGTTACCGCATAACGTTCCAACGGACCGTGACGTTTCAGCGACTTGGGGCCATATCTGGAGAGAGCGTCACTGCCGTGACGTTCCAACGCCTGAGGGTATATATATATATTGGGGGAGAACGTTACCGCCGTAACGTTCCAACGGGCCTTGACGTCTCAACGACTGGGTGTCGTATCTGGAGAGAGGGTTATATCCTTAACGTTCCAACGACGGGGTGCCATTCCTGGAGAGAGCGTTATATCCATAACGTTCCAACGACGGAAGAGAAGGGCCAGCAGCCAGGCCGCCCTTATCCCCAGAAGAGAAGGGCCAGCAGCTAGGCCGCCCTTATCGCGCATAGACATAAAGCACTATATTAACCATAAAGCTATATGCATACACTCTCATATATATATTATTGCCATATAACATCAAGCTTATACTGCACACATTCTCTTCTATTATCCACATATACACCAGGGATACGTATCCGTTAACCTTATATGCACACACCAAGTGTACATATCCGTGAACCTTATATGCGCACACCAAGTGTACGTATCCGTTAACCTTATATGCACACCCCAAGCGTACGTATCCGTTAACTTGTGTGCACACATCCTCTCGCATCACGTGTATATATACATCAAGTTTATTTGCATACACTCTCCTAGTGTCTGTACATATATGTAAATATCATAACGTTACATCTCCTTAGACATTCTGTCTAAGCCACGCGGTTCTACGCTATTATTTGTAACCGCGAATACTATTTGTGCAGAATATACCATAATAGACCTTTACATCAGCGTCAGTCATCCTTGTAGGGTTGTGATCATCTCTTCGAGCCCCGGATCTCCACTAGTGAAGGGGTTAACGACGGTGACGGCCAGAATGTCAGTGGGCAATCCCGGTTATTGATTCGTTTTCTCGTAAACACCACGACTGGTCCTGCTCGTACACGTTACACGGAGAAAACTGGTGGCAGCGGTGGGATCTGGCCTGATCTACAACAGAAGAGAACAACCGACTACTAGAGGTGACAACGACGTGCCGACAACGCCATTAACCATGAGTTCCCTAGCAACACCGAGACGTCCGGGCATGGCGGGTCTACGGGCTATCCTACAGGGGAGAGGGCTATCGAGGATACCTGTTCCAGCCACTTTGAGGCCGGTAGAAGCACCGTCCGAGCTGTCAACGCCCGCCATCGTCGAGACTGAGACTTCGTCGACTATCCGAGTGCTACTAGAGGGCCTCAAAAGCTTACAGGCAGAGATGTAGACGATGCGGGCGACCTTCAATCAGACGATGATGGGAGCCCCAGCGCACACGTCCACGCCCAGGGCCGAAGAGGGTACTACCAGAACCCCCATAGACCAGCCTGTACGGGAACAGACGATTTGCGACCGGGTCGCAGAAGCTGGCGACCGGGTCGCAGAGGGTCGCAACCGGGTCGCAGAAGGGCGCCATTCAGCGGCTGATACCAGTGGGGGAGCCACAGTCACGACCATCCCTGTTTCCCGTAAGACGTTGGTTAAGGCTTCGACCTACGATGGAAGTATGCCCTGGAGAGATCACCTTGTGCATTTTGAATATTGCGCAGCCTTAAACCAGTGGACGCTGGAAGAGAAGGGACAGCACTTGGCCGTATCCCTGCGGGGGCCAGCACAACAGGTTCTCTCTAGTCTGAAGATGAAACCAGGGGAAGCAAATTTCATCTGCCTACGTGATGCCTTGGAGAGACGCTTCGCTCCGCCTAACCAAACAGAGCTGTATAAGTCCAAGCTGAAGTCAAGGCGACGACTGAGGGGAGAAGATCTACCCGAACTGGGCCAAGCTCTGGTGAGACTCAGCCAGATGGCCTACTCAGACGCCGGTGATGAGGTCCAAGACACCCTGGCCCGTGACCAATTCTTTGAGGCAATTGGAGAAGACTTACGGTTCAAAGTCTGGCAATGCCGCCCGAAGTCCTTAGACGAGGCTGTACATGCAGCAGTGGAAGTAGATGCCTTCCAAGACGCCCAGCGGCGACGTCCTGATCGCACGGCAAGAGCCGCTACAGGAGAAGATATCCCGGCTGACGTTCCTGAGGATGATGAGGACGCGCAGGCCCGACTTCGAGCAGAGATTAGTAGTAGTCATAGAGTGAATTGAGCCAGTTTTCACCCGGATGTAACTATGACGTCACAGGGGTCACTGAGGTCAAGTGTGGGACCAAGATGGCGGCATTGTCGGCCATGTTGTAATACAAGATGGCGGCATTGGCGGCCATGTTGTAATACAAGATGGCGGCAAGATTTGGGGCGGCCATGTTGTAATACAAGATGGCGGCATTGGCGGCCATGTTGTAATACAAGATGGCGGCATTGGCGGCCATGTTGTAATACAAGATGGCGGCATTGGGGTGGCCATGTTGTAATACAAGATGGCGGCATTGTCGGCCATGTTGTAATACAAGATGGCGGCATTGGCGGCCATGTTGTAATACAACATGGCGGCATTGGCGGCCATGTTGTAATACAAGATGGCGGCATTGGCGGCCATGTTGTAATACAACATGACGGCATTGTGAAAAACGTATAAAAGTAGGTAATTTTTAGTGGATTGGGTGTATTCATTGCACTACCTTGCGGAGCTCTCTGACTTACCTGACCTGCCTGCTTGCCTGCCTGCCTGCCTGCCTGACCAGCCAGCCCTGCCTGACCAGCCAGCCCTGCCTGACCAGCCAGCCTGCCTCACCAGCCAGCCTGCCTGACCTGCCTGCCTGACCAGCCTGCCTGCCTCACCAGCCTGCCTGCCTGCCTGCCTCACCTCTAGCCAGCCAGCCAGCCAACCAGCCAGCCAGCCAGCCAGCCAGCCAGCCTGCTTGCCTACTTGTATGAGCTGTGGAGAACCTTTTACTTTTTTTCATTTTACTAGTGCAAATTCACCAGACTATTACGCCGTAGCAGTTACTCACCAGCCTGAGCCCACAGTCATGGAGTCATCCCAGCAGGTGAAGCTTCGAAAGTACCGTGTTCGCCTCATTGATGAGGTGCAGCATGTGGTCGAATTATGTGATTTGCTTATGGAGGAAAACATACTCCTGAAACAGTGTGTCGAAGATATCATGGCGGAGAACACCACTTCACGACAAAACAGAGCTCTCATCGACGGTCTACTGCGCCGTGGCCCCTATGCATTTCTAGCCTTCGTGGAGGCGCTGAAGAAGACGGGGAATGAAGAACTAGCAGATCTACTTCAAGCCGACGTTGTACAAGATGATGATATCTTAGTCATGGACACTACCGAAGAGCGTACAGCTAGCAAACGTACGCACCCAGAGTCTGGTGTACCTGCCAAACGCGGTGCACGACCCAAACGGCCCCGACTAACACGTTTAGAAATACCTGAGCCAGTGCTTCAGCCCGTGCCCGAGCAAGTGCCTGAGCCCATGAAGGAAGAAGAAGAGGTGCAACTTCCTATGTCTGTGCAGGATATCAATAACATTATCCAGCAGGCCTACCAGGCAGCCCACACGGACATTTGGGAGCTCTCAGCCTATTTAACTGTGAGTGTCAAAGACGAAGAAGTGCATTTTAACGTACCGGCCTATAACGACAGACCCGCTAGGCATATTGCCTTGACCTTGGACACCTGGCAAAAACTAGAGACCCTTGATTACGCCATCGATGCGGTTATTCGCGACCAGGGGAGTAACGAAGCGAAATTTTATGTGGGTGACGACATCTTTGTCAGCTGTGCCTATTTCAACGACCAGCTGCAGAAACTTATAAAACAGGGCTATTCCACCAAGCGCCTCCACTCAAAGTTTCTCAAATTTGGCGATACATATCGCATGCTGATAGCAAAATACGAACGTAGCGTGCAAGATCTATGGGGCTACGTTTCGTAACATGTGTCTAATTCCGCTTAACCCGGGGCTAGGGGCCGTATGAGCCCATGTACTTCAAGATCCTCATGGTACTCATATGAACAGTCACAATCAAAGCGTGACTGAGGTACATCATTTTTAGATGACGACTCTATAACGAATATTATGGATTAAGAATACTGATCAGCGATACGGATTTGATATTTTGGAACATCATGATGTCTTGCCGGCATCATTGAAAACTGTTGACCGCTTCTCTCTTGCAGGAAACAAGCCTATGTTTATGTATACTTTTGTCTTTTTGAATTTGGTGCTAATACTGTTATATGGAAATGGAATAGGTCTTTGGATTATGGACGCGGATATTCTCTAATGGACGACGGCTGGATTATGAATGACGGACTAGACGCTTGTAACGCAAGAGCGTGTTCCTTGTCCTGAGGGTGTCACCTTGAAATTAACGGCGTGGCGGAAGTTGCAGAGTCTCACAGCTACAATTCGTCAAGTCCTGGCTTACCAGGTGTCTCACTATATTTATAAGAAGTACATCGACACAGTCCTGGATCTTATCAGACCTCGCATTCGACACTTGCGCATCCAAGCATGTGCAGGCTGTGTCAACAACAGTCCCATAATGATGCATACGTGTGTGGACATTAGTGTACCCTCATACGCACTGATCACTGAGGCACTACAGGACGTGACCGAGGCGCAAATTGCCCTGGCAGTGGAAGCTGCCTGCCCTTCCAAAATTCCACGTGAAGAGATTACTACCTACATCTACGTGCACCAGGGGCGGAAAGACGATGATGAGTTCAAACAAGTCTTGTTGCAGAACTATTGAACATTTCATGAAAAACATTCAGACATTTACCGTATTCCTACACGTTCATTGAAGCGCCATTGATAGCGTATAATTGTATTAAAATTCAACACCCCGAGTTTTACTGTGGTGAAGACGTTCATTCTATTGTGTTAGTCTTGTTGTATAAATATTGAACATTTTGAAGTCTTGTTGCATTGAAAACATTCAGATATTATCGTATTCCTACATTCTATGTTAATTTTATGTTCATTCTATGTGCATTGAAGTGCCTTCATAGCGTATAATTGTATTGAAAAATTCAATACCCAGAGTCTACTGTGGTGAACACGTTCATTCTATTGTGTTAATAAAAATAGTAGAAAATTCAAAAAATGAGTGTTAGTGTTTCATTGAGTGTGGTGATGGGAGCTGGTGTTATTTTTGTGCTTTGAGTTAGAAGTTTCCTCTTTCGAAAGAATGGGGTGGCCCTGAAAAGGGCCGTTGGAAAGTGTTACGACACTTTTTTATGAGTGGTATATTCTCTTTACCCCGGACACTTGCTTCCTACACACGGGACACTTGATCTTAAAATGCTGTTCGTCCGTTTCAGCGCAGTGGCATGTGTCCCCTATACACGTTAGGGCTACCCAGCAATCTTCACACAGGCATAAATGCCCGCACGGAAATAGGGCGTACAGGCTTTCCTCGTCGGTACACACGCTGCAGCTTGATTTACTTTCTTCCTTATGTAGGTCTTGTTGTAGTTTAACCTTCACTCTGTCCATTTGACCCATGTCTTCCCTCATTTCATTAATCTGTTCGTTTTGGTGGGTCACCTGGTCGTTTAGGCGGGTCACTTGGTCGTTCAGGCGGGTTACCTCGGCCCAAGAGCATTGTTGTGGTGGTGGTGGTGTTGTTCTTGTTGTTGTAGCTGGTGTCCCTGTTTCCGTAGCCGGTGTTGTTATAATTGGCGTTTGGGTATCCGCTGTATTTGCTGGGGGTCTGTTACTGTTTAACCACTGTATGGTGGGCAGTTCTTCATCGTCCGTGACATCCTCATCTTCTTCCATAGCGGCCGTCACCTCTTGGTCTTGTTGTGCACTTCGCCGTCTCAACGTATCGGCAATATGATGTTCATGCACCCGCTGTAAGCTTGTAATGATTGTCACACCGCCATCATCTTCACTGGTAATCATCTCCCTAAGTTCTCTAGGGTCGTTGAATAACCGCCTTCTGGTAGTCATGATGTATTTTGTGAATGAATGGTAACATACAGCGCGCTATTTATAGTGTAGGCGGCCATGTTGTAATACAAGATGGCGGCATTGGCGGCCATGTTGTAATACAACATGGCGGTGTACAAGATGGCGGCATTGGCGGCCATGTTGTAATACAAGATGGCGGTGTACAACATGGCGGCATTGGCGGTCATGTTGTAGCCGTGTTTTCTTTCGATAAACCGACTTCAATTTTCAGGGAGGCATTTTAAGGCTGTGAGGGACATACCTCACGTATTTTTACCCAGGAAAACCGATTTATTTCCAGTGTACCGGGTTTTCCACACTACCCTAACCCTAACGTTACAGGACTAAAAATCGATAAAATCATTAAAATAGCGGCTTAATTTACCGCTAGTCTTCTCAATTTTTAAATGCTACACCATGAGTTGCCCCAGTTCAACTTGAAATAAATTTTATACCTGACCTCGCATTTATTGCAAAATGACACCTGTTTAAAATTGGAAAAGAAACACAAAATTTCTTCCAGCGTGAGTTCAGCACAAAAAAAGTTTTGATGCACGATTTCGCTGACGTCCGCGCGCTCTACGGTTAGACTATAAATAGCGGGGTGTATCTTTGCCATTCATTCACAATTACATCATGGCTGAAACCGTGGATATTGATGCAGCGCTTGAAGAGTTCATGAGAGATAGTGACCTACAACACCCACCGATAGAGGACAATTGGCTGGATGATATATTACAGCCCCTATTTACAGATGAAGAACGCCAACCGGTACTACAGGATGGTGATGCGGATGTCACCGTACTCGAAACCCAACGGTTTCACCAAGTCCTCGAAGATATCTTCCAAGAATATGAAGAATCAAGCCTCCAAGCTCAACTCCTACCCGATGAGTTGGCACACCCAGAAAAAAAAGCAGGGGGAAAAAGAAGAACAAGAAGCAGAGGGGACATCCAAGAAAATACAGAAAAGAAAGAAAGAAGAACAAGAAGAAGAAGAAGAGAAAAACGGAGGAAAAATAAGAAAAAGGGGTGAACAAGAAAAAGAACAAATTCAAGACATGCATCACTACGCTACCGCGATAAAAAGAAGACTGGCACCACCCGTAATATGGACACCAGCACGGTTTTTACGCTGTGTGCAATGCTCAACACGCTTTGCTAAATATGCAATATTTCCATGCGGTCATCAAGCCCTGTGTGTACGCTGTATTGACGACACACAGACCCACCGAACAGAGCCTATGTCCACTGATACACCCATAGAGTGTCATTTCATCACCATCGATTGCCCAGTGTGTACCCGGAGGCGGGTAAACTTCGCCCGAACGATGTAATCCCTTACATCTTCCAAAGGCCCTTTTCAGGGCCACCCCATTCTTTCGAAAGAGAACTTCTAACTCAAAGCACAAAATAACACCAACTCCTGCACATGCACACACATACCTAAGGTAACAATAGGTAAATAACACATGAATTCCCAGGTTAAAACCCATTCCTATGTTTATACCATTAGGGTTGGCCCTGAAAAGGCTCGCGTGTACTGTATTGGCGCGAGTGATGCATTCTGGGTCACGCCAGAATCCCTTCATTTGGCACGAAATTCGCACTAGCAAACTCCCATGTTAAATGATTGCGTCTATTAATAACATTAGAGTCGATATACGCGTCGCTGATTGGTGGCCTACAAGGTGTCTACGCCGAGGTCCGCGCGACCACCCTTCCTGGGTTAATTTACAATCCTCAGATTTTGCACCAAAATCGTCTATGGCCAATTCCCAGGTTAAAATCCATTCTTACGTTTATACCATTAAGGTTGGCCCTGAAAAGGGTCGCATGTACTGTATTGGCGTGAGTGATGCATTCTGGGTCACGCCAGAATCCCTTCATTTGGCACGAAATTCGCACTAGCAAACTCCCATGTTAAATGATTGCGTCTATTAATAACATTAGAGTCGATATACGCGTCGCTGATTGGTGGCCTACAAGGTGTCTACGCCGAGGTCCGCGCGACCACCCTTCCTGGGTTAATTTACAATCCTCAGATTTTGCACCAAAATCGTCTATGGCCAATTCCCAGGTTAAAATCCATTCTTATGTTTATAACATTAGGGTTGGCCCTGAAAAGGGTCGCATGTACTGTATTGGCGTGAGTGATGCATTCTGGGTCACGCCAGAATCCCTTCATTTGGCACGAAATTCGCACTAGCAAACTCCCATGTTAAATGATTGCGTCTATTAATAACATTAGAGTCGATATACGCGTCGCTGATTGGTGGCCTACAAGGTGTCTACGCCGAGGTCCGCGCCACCACCCTTCCTGGGTTAATTTACAATCCTGAGATTTTGCACCAAATTCACAATGCCGCTGGTTAAATGATTGCACGTATTGAGATAACATTGGGGTTGGCCCTGAAAAGGGTCGCATGTACTGTATTGACTGTGTGCCGCCAGAATCTCTTCATTTTGCACCAAATTCACACTAGCAAATTCCTATGTTAAATGATTGCGTGTATTGATATAACATTAGAGTCGATATACGCGTCGCTGATTGGTGGCCTACAAGGTGTCTACGCCGAGGTCCGCGCGACCACCCTTCCTGGGTTAATTTACAATCCGTTCATTTTGCGCAAAATTTTGCATGAGTTGGCCCTATAACACTGAGAAAAAAAACCCTGTGTGTTGGAAGTAATAAGGGGTTGGCCCTGAAAAGGGCCGTTGAGGGGCAGGGATTGTTTTTTGGTGTTGCAGATTGGTAATACTATAGAATATAGAGGAGAGGAGAGGAGATTGTAGGACCTGATTTGAATTGAATGTGCCAAGTTAGAAGTTCCCCCTCTCGGTAGATTGGGGTGGCCCTGAAAAGGGCCGTTGATTGGTTGGCCCTGAAAAGGGCCGTTTGTAGTCAATTTGTTAACCCTGTTTTCTTCAGGGTGGAGTTTGCCTGTCTACTCCAAATTGCTGACGCAAAAGGCCCGGCCAGGGTATAATGTATAGCGGCATGCAGAGTCGCCTGGTGAGACTGGAAGATCCTGCAGGAATGTGGGTGGTGGAATTCGTGCCACGTCTGCCACGTCCACGAACTCTTGTTGTTGTTGCTGTTGTTGTTGTTCGTGGTCTTCGTCTAACACAGCTCGCAGGCAGTTTAACCAGTCTCGTCCCAGCAAATCGGTCGGCGCTCTAGTGACCAGATCATGAAGGTCGGCCCAGGTCAGCGGTGTAATGTTGGTGTTCTCCCGTGTCCATTTCTTTATCGCCTCCAACCAATACGTGTTCGCACCCCTCGCTAATTCATCTCTTGCCCGCCTCTCTTTCGCTGCACCTCTCGTCGTGGACATCTTGGCTACTCTGTTGTACATATTTTCCTGCTGCAGTTCTATAGGTCTTCACAGTGTGGCAAAGGTGTTTGGAGTGACGCTATCCACGCTCCTGCTGGCTTTATACCGAAATACAGCAGATTTTCATTGGCTGTTTTCAATGGGGTCATACTGGCTTCGTTGGTTCTTTCTATTGATAGCGGATTGGCTCTTTTAATGACATTTGATTGGCTCTTATTCGGGTCTGCTCATTGGTCCATAGAGGAGGCTACCACCCTTCCTAGGTTACGCCAAAATCCCTTCATTTGGCACGAAATTCACACTAGCAAATTCCTATGTTAAATGATTGCGTCTATTAATAACATTAGAGTCGATATACGCGTCGTTGATGGGTGCCTACGCCGAGGTCCGCGCGACCACCCTTCCTGGGTTAATTTACAATCCTGAGATTTTGCACCAAATTCACAATGCCGCTGGTTAAATGATTGCACGTATTGAGATAACATTGGGGTTGGCCCTGAAAAGGATCGCATGTACTGTATTGACTGTGTGCCGCCAGAATCTCTTCATTTTGCACCAAATTCACACTAGCAAATTCCTATGTTAAATGATTGCGTCTATTAATAACATTAGAGGCGATATACGCGTCGCTGATTGGTGGCCTACAAGGTGCCTACGCCGAGGTCCGCGCGACCACCCTTCCTGGGTTAATTTACAATCCTGAGATTTTGCACCAAATTTGTCAATTCCTACGTTAAATGATTGCATGTATTGAGATAACATTGGGGTTGGCCCTGAAAAGGGTCGCATGTACTGTATTGACTGTGTGCCGCCAGAATCCCTTCATTTTGCACCAAATTCACACTAGCAAAATTCCTATGTTAAATGATTGCGTCTATTAATAACATTAGAATGGATGTACACGGCGCTGATTGGTGGCCTACAAGGTGCCTACGCCGAGGTCCGCGCGACCACGTTAAATGATTGCATGTATTGAGATAACATGACGGTTGGCCCTGAAAAGGGTCGCATGTACTGTATTGACTGTGTGCCGCCAGAATCCCTTCATTTTGCACCAAATTCACACTAGCAAAATTCCTATGTTAAATGATTGCGTCTATTAATAACATTAGAGTCGATATACGCGTCGCTGATTGGTGCCTACGCCGAGGTCCGCGCGACCACCCTTCCTGGGTTAACTCACAATCCTCAGATTTTGCGCAAAATTCGTCTATGGCCAATGCCGCTGGTTAAATGATTGCAGATAACATTACAGCCCGAATCATCACGGACTTTCACGAAGGGTGGAAAATACTACGGACTAGGGGTACACACGAGTGATCACGGACTTTCACGAAGGGGTGAGGATGGATATATACACACTTGCCTCGTCGGTGTTTTTGTCATTCACCACCATGGCAGCGCACGGAGCACTTGGGGAGCTTGCCTTCTTCCAACTCACGCCTGACGTCATCCTCATCGTCTATGACCATCAACTGCAGCTCATCGAAGAACATCCCCGAGAGGTGAAGCTATGTTTAACCCTAGCAGGATGGACTCTATTGACACGGTTGTTACAGGGAAAAGAGCCCGAAGTGGATTTCATGCACGTGGGAGTCGGTGTCTACCTACGAAGTGGTAGAGATGATTCTTTTTTTCCCCGGTTAGAACAGTGTGGTGGTGCCTCTATCATACTCCGTCCGGCATTATGGCAGGCGCTGAAAGCTATTATCACCGACGTCCACGACGTACTGCACCCCGAGGCGAACTCTGTAGCTACCCGCACTCTTACACCGGACTGCACCCTATTGTTGTATCCCAAACGCGTGGAGCTCATCGATGACGACAGTAGGTGTTGGTGTACGTCTGAACCAGCGCGTGTCTCTTTATCCCCGGAAGGGTGGACTACCTTGAAACGGGTGTTGTTGGGTGACCTCGACGGTGATAGCATTCACCTGTGTGACGACGTCTACATTTTCCGCGGTCCCTATTTTGCTCGACTCGTCTGTCTGAAGCGAGGTGGTTTTACTCTGGACCCTGATCTATGGACAGCCTTGGAAAAAGTAATCCCCATGGTCGATGAAGTACTATATCTATAGGGTGCACAGAGGCTAGAGTGTCAGTGTCACCTCATGAAGCGAACACACCACAGCGCAACCTCCAGCATGGGGACCCACACCAGGGGCACCCGGAAGGGGATGAGAAAAGGTGGACGGTCGGAATCTACGTGGCGTACCACTGTGAACAAGGTGTTAACCGATTTGTATTACAACCCTACCAGTCCAGCCGCTTATAGCGCTGTGGGAGCGCTCGCTCGAGCTGCCCATTCCCAAGGCATTAGTCGAACTGAAGTACGAAACTGGTTAAAAACCCAAGACACTTATAGTTTACATCGAGCAGCCCGACGACATTTTCGCCGTAACCGAGTCATCGTAGGAGGCATAGACGCACAATGGCAGGCTGATTTAGTGGATATGAGTCGATTTGCTCCCCACAATGATGGACATCGGTACATGTTGACCTGTATCGATATTTTATCCAAGTACGCATGGGTACTACCCATTCGCACCAAAACAGGAGAGAATCTGGTACGGGCGTTCCAGCAGATTTTCAATACGGGGCGCAAACCCCTCTATTTGCAAACGGATGAAGGCACAGAATTTCTCAACCGACCCTTTCAAGCCTTTCTTAAGAAACAGAAGGTATTTTTCTTCCATACGTACAGCGAGACCAAAGCCTCTGTGGTGGAACGATTCAATCGGACCTTCAAAGGACGAATGTACAAGTATTTTACTGCCCAAAACACCCGACGGTACATCGATGTACTACCTCAACTGGTCCAAGGGTACAATCGAGCCTATCATCGCAGTATCCAGCGAGCTCCCCTCGATGTGACAGAACGCAACGAGTGCGCCGTACGCTGTACTCCATAGACCCCAAGCCACTCACGTCACCCCGTTACAAACGCGGAGATGTGGTACGGATCAGTAAAGTGAAAGGGCAATTTGAGAAAAGTTACTTGCCCAACTGGAGTGATGAGCACTTTGTCATCGTTCGCCATAAACCTCGACAGCCACACGTCTATCACCTGGAAGATCTAC